>JAJLYE010000271.1:0-25707 GCA_030571715.1 Grigorovia jiainica (nom. inval.) | reverse complement strand
TGCACATAATCCTGATGCTGGACCCACCCCAATTTCTAAAATTTTCATTGGTTTTAATAAATATTTATTATTAAAATTTTTACAAATGTCTAATATGGAACCATAATCATTTAAAAAATTTGCTGCAATGAATGAATCTACCGTTAAATCTGTCATTGGTGGATAAACAGCAGTACCTTGATAATTCATTTGTACATGTCTTCTTACATTATTTGGTAAATGTTTAGATAGAATCCTTTGTATTGAATTATTTAAATTGATATTGAATTTTAATTGTGTGGGAACATTTCTAGCTAATAATGTATGAGGTAGATATCTATTTATCAAATTATTCATTCCATTAATTTAATTCACTTGTAAGAACAATGTTAATAATGCCATTTAACTATTCTAATTCCCTGTTGTTAGAAAAAATGTAAGTTTCGTTACCGTCCTTAACGATAAAAGAGACCTTCAATTGCAATGGGAGAAGTTTGCTTTATGTCTGTAATATTGTTTATGTAAATTGTTTATTTTACTCCCACTTTGGCAAGGTTTCCTTGGGGTAGCTTAATATATAGGATACAGAATATTGTCATATAGATGCCAGGTTTACAATGTTTTAATTCAATTTTGTTTTGTTTTGTTTTGTTATTGCGGTTGAATAAAACAACTAATAATTCTCTCTCAAATTTATTAATAAGACTTCCATAAAATATGTAACCCCCAGAATATGTAGAAATACATAAGAACACTTTTATTATCACTCTTAATGAAACATATGTTGCGGTTAAATTCAAAAAGTATCGATCGAAATAAAACTTAGTATATTGTCGTTAATTGTGATCAAAAAGTGTTTTCATTTTCTAAAATTTGTAAGTAATTTTAGTAAAAATCATTTGTTTTATCACAGATACCGTAAGTTTTTAAATTGTGTTTTCAAAATTGGTTGTAAGAAAAAACTTCTTGACTATTGAACAGTGTATAAAAGATAATTAATGCACTCATTTTAATAAGAATATATGCTTAATGGGTACCTAAATGGGAGAAGAAATTGTGCTCAAAAGCAATGTATTCTTAACCTATTTACCACCATAGGGTTTCGTGTCAAATCTGTTTAGGGCTGGATTAGGGTTGCGTGTTAGTATTATCCACAACCCTAACCAGAAATTTCACGCAAAAAATTAAAAAATGTAAATTTAATGTACATGTCAATAAACATAATTGTACGTCGTGATATGGATAATAATACAGAGTATAGTGGTGTGGTGACTGGCGTGGTGGGTGAGACTAGTGAATGTGGATATTCTATGGTAATTGGTGTTATTGTTGCAACAGTGCTTGTGTTACTGAGTGTAGTATACTTTTTCATCTATCCTAAAGTTAAGAAACAATTACCAATTGTTATGATTGTAGGTAATACGCAAGCTGGTAAGACAACATTAACCAATCAATTAATGCAACATAACGGTGATGATGTTAATGATGATCAAGTTGCAAAATCCTTAAATACATATACTGTTATGTCACAGGATATTAATAAATTTATTGATATTAACAACCAAAAGGAAATAATTGAATTCCCAGGTCATTTCAAATTACGTTATAAAATAATAGAATATTTGAATGAATATTTATATGGTGTTGATAATAATAATGCTAATAAAAATAATAACTCTAAGAGTAATTTATTGAAAAAACCAAATTTAAAGATATTGCTTTTAATTGATTCTACTTTACGTAATTGGGAAACTGATTGTCAATTAATAATTGATATTTTACAAATAATTGAAATGGAAAATATGAAAAATTCAAATATTAATTTAGGTAAAAATATTAATTTACTTATTGCCTGTAATAAAAATGAATCATTTACGGCAAGACCAATAAATAAAATTAAAGAATTAATTGAAATTGAAATTGATAAAATTTTACAAAGATCAAAAAAATCAATTAGTGAAGTTAATACTAATAATACTAAAAAAATTAAAAATAAAAATAAAATTAATAATGGTAATAGATATGGTGGTGATGATGAAATAATTGAAATTGATAGTAATAATAATAAATTTGATTTAATTATTGATAAATTTTTTAAATTTGATATGTTAGAAACAGAAATTGAATTCTTAGGCGGTAGTGCTAAGGAAAATAAAATTAATGAATGGGTAGATTGGATTAATAATAATTAGCTTTAACTTCAACTTTAGTAGTTATATAAATATTATATGAAATATATAATTATTACAATTATATAAAAACAATTTGTGACATAGAAAAAAACGATTTTCCGGGTAACATTTGGTGGCAAAATTTCAAATTGGAAAAATGAAATTAATAACAATTTTAATACTATTAAATATATAACAATTTCAAATATATTGATATTCTATTACGTTATTGTATTGTGCAATTGATTTGAAAAGCAAATAACAATAAAGTGACAATAAAGAAATAGTACTGTTTTTTAATAAGTTTTTTGAAAAATGGTGGACACTAAAGATACAACTAAGGAAAAGGAAATTATCATCGATTCTAAAGATAATAAACCAAAAGAATCTGAACTCAATAAAACTGATGATGATGAAAATATCTCTGAACAAGATTTAAAATTGAAAAATGATTTAGATATGTTAATTAATAATCTTTTAATTAAGGATTCAAATGTTGATGTTTATTTAACTTCAATGCAATCATTAAAGGATTTAATTATGAATTCAACTAGTTCTATGACTGCTGTACCAAAACCATTAAAATTCTTAAGAGATTACTATAATATTCTTTTAAATTTATATTATAACACTTGGTCAATTAATAACAGTGAATTAAATTTAACAAATGATGTAATTGAAAATTTAAGATCTAAATTATCTGATATTTTATCCGTATTATCAATGACTTTCCAAAATAATAATTGTTTGAAATTTAGATTATTATCAAATGAAAAAAATTTTGAAAATTGGGGTCATGAATATATTCGTCATTTAGCTTTACAAATTGGTACAGAATTTAATACACAAAATATTGATATTGTATTGAAAAATGATGAAAATAGTTCTGATATTGAAAAGACTATAATTAAAGATGAAATTAAAAATGATAAAGATGTTAAACAAGAAATTGATACCAATATTGAAAAATTAAATACAGTTAAAGATAATGACAAGACTGATTTAGAAGATATTGAAAATGAAGAATTTATTATCCCAGAAATTGAATTAACTAACGAAAAAAATATCTTTAGTAATGATAACTTAGTTAATTTAGCATTACAAATTATTCCATTTTTCATTAGACATAATGGTGAAGAAGATGCAGTTGATTTATTATTAGAAATTGAACAAATTAATAAATTACCTGAATTTATTGATAAATTAACTTATAAACGTATTTGTCAATATATGATTGCATGTGTACCACTTTTACCAACACCAGATGATTTAGATTTCTTAAATGTTGTTTTCACTATTTATTTAAATCATAATCAATTTACTGATGCAATTTTAATTGCCATTAGATTAAATAAAGAAGAACTAATTAAATTAGTATTCGATTCAACTAATGATAAAATTGTTAAGAAACAATTAGCATATATTTTATCCAATCAAAAAGTTACCATTGATTTAAATTCTGATAATGAATCTGATTTAGAATTAATTGAAATTATGGGTAACGTTAAACTATCTGAAAATTTTAAATTTTTAATTAATGAATTAAATTTAAATGAACCAAAATTACCTGAAGATGTTTATAAATCACATTTAGATAATAGTAAATCTAGTGCATTCAATTCACAAGGTTTAGATTCTGCTCAACAAAATTTAGCTACATCAATAGTTAATGGGTTATTAAATATGGGGTATAGTAAAGATAAATTAATCTTAGATAATGATACTTGGATTTATAAAACTAAAAATGATGGTATGACATCTGCTGTGGCATCTATTGGTTCCATTTTCCAATGGGATTTAGAAGGTTTACAACATTTAGATAAATTTTTATATGTAGATGAAGTAGAAGTGAAAGCCGGTGCATTATTAGGTATTGGTATCGCCTCTACTGGTATTCATGATGGTGATATTGAACCAGCATTATTATTATTACAAGATTATATTACTAATACTAACCCAAAGATTAGTTCAGCTGCTATCTTATCATTAGGTATTGCATTTGCTGGTAATAAAAATGAAGAAGTATTGAGTTTATTATTACCATTATTATCTGATACATCTTTACCATTAGAGACATGTACTATGACTGCATTAGCATTATCACATATTTTTGTTGGTACTTGTAATAGTGATATTACTACATCAATTATTGATAATTTCTTAGAACGTGATGTTAATGATTTAAAATCAGAATGGGTAAAATTTTTAGCATTATCATTAGGTTTATTATATCTTGGTCAAGGTGATCAAGCTGACGATGTCATTGAAACTTTAGCTGCCATTGGTCATCCAATGACCTCAGCTATTGAAATTTTAGTTCATTGTTGTGCATTCTGTGGTACTGGTGATGTTTTATTAATTCAAGATCTTTTACATCACTTAACACCAAAAAAAATGACTAATGATGGTAATGAAGATGAAAATGATGAAGAAGAAGGTGATTTAGAAAATAGTGAAGCTATGAAGAATTTCTTAGGTAATGATTCTGATGATAAGATGGATGTTGATGAAGAAAATAATACCAATTCTAACGAAAATGTAAATGATACTACTACAACAACTGAAAATAATAATACCAACGAAGAAACTAAGACCACCGTATCTGATGAAAAAATTAAAAATAAAGAAATTGATGAAAAGGAAGTTACAAAGGATGAAGATGATGAAAAAATGGAAGAAGCGGACACTAAGAAAGATGGTACTGCTGATGAATTATCATTTGCTGTATTAGGTATTGCATTAGTGGCACTTGGTGAAGAAATTGGTAAAGAAATGTCCTTACGTCATTTTGGTCATTTAATGCATTATGGTAGTGAACATATTCGTCGTATGGTACCATTAGCTATGGGTCTTGTTTCATTATCTGATCCACAAATGAAAGTTTTTGATGCATTAACTAGATTTTCACATGAATCAGATTTAGATGTTGCCATGAATTCTATCTTTGCAATGGGTCTTTGTGGTGTTGGTACAAATAATGCTAGATTAGCACAATTATTAAGACAAATTGCCAGTTATTATTCACGTGAACAAGATGCTCTTTTCATTACTAGATTAGCACAAGGTTTATTACATTTAGGTAAAGGTACATTAACAATGGATGTTTTCAATGATTCACATGTTTTAAATAAGACAAGTTTAGCATCATTATTAACAATTTTAGTTGGTATGTCATCACCAAGTTTTATGTTACAACATCATCAATTATTCTTTATGTTAAATAGTGGTGTTAGACCAAAATATATTATAACAGTTAATGAAGATGGTGAACCAATTAAAGTAAATGTACGTGTTGGTCAAGCTGTTGAAACAGTTGGTCAAGCAGGTAAACCAAAGACAATAACAGGTTGGATAACACAATCTACACCAGTATTATTAGGACATGGTGAAAGAGCAGAATTAGAAAATGATGAATATATTAGTTATACAAACAATTTAGAAGGTATTGTAATCTTGAAGAAAAATCCAGATTATGATGCTGAAGAATAAATAATTAATTTGATATAAATTCATATATAATAAACTTAAAAAAAATAATACAATATAATTCAATATAATATAATATAAAGTAATATAAAATACAATAATAATTGAAAAATAGTTTTAATAAAGAAAAAAAAAGAATTAATTGATATAAAGTATTTTATAAAGTATTTAAAGAGATGTAATTCTATATAATAAATGTAGTTTTAGTTTTTTTTCCTAAAAAAAATGGTTAAATAATAATTATTATTATAATTATTATTATTATAATTTTTTTTCCAAAACAAGTTCAAAATTAATAATGATTTAATATTAACTAAAATCAACAGCTTTAGCTGCCATTAATAAACCAACAATTAAACCTAATAAACCTAAAATGGAACCAAAAATTTCCACTACAAGAATTTTAACGAATAAAGCAGAATCCGCAGCATCAGATACAGCAGCGGTAGCACCAGTAATACCCACAGCAACACCACAAATTAAATTTGAGATACCAACAGTTAACCCAGCCCAAAATAATGAGAATCCAGTATATAAATTATCCTTAGAGTAAAGATCATTAGCATTACTAATAACGGTTAATTTTGATGAAAAAACGATTGAAATAATTAATCCATAAATTGCCACGACTTCACAAAAAATGATAGAAATTAAATTTTTAGTGGTAATTCTTGGTGCTCTTACACCAGCACCAATAATGGAAGTACCAGTAATGAAAATCCCCCAAGCAGCACCAACTACGGAGAACCCAATACACATGGCGATACCTAAATTAGCCCACATGTATGGTGATGTCTTTGATAAGAATTTACCGAAATTAATATCTGAACCATGACCAGTAAATAATTTTTGTAAAATGTACCATAATATAATAATTGTTAGGATAAAATATGTAAATTTTCTCCAAGAGAATGGGATGTTCATTGATGATGAGTCCTTCATTTTGTTAATGATTAGAATATAATTTTTTTAAGAGGTAAGTGTTTCTTAAAAAATTAAATTAAATTAGTGTGAAGAATTGATAATTATTATATTGTAGATAAACAAATGTAATAATATTAAAAAAATCAATATTTCAAAATATTTTTTTTGTTTTTTCATTTTTCCTTTTTTTTTTTAATTTATCAAGAAATTGAAAATAAACTTCGAAAAAGTCCGGGTGATGTGTGTTTTTTAATTTTAGTTAATTTTGCATAGAAAGTTGCGTAGGAATAAATATTTATAATTGTTAATTTTTAAATTAGTTTTAATTTAATCTAATTGCACATGTAAAATGTGTTTTGTTTAATTTATTATTGTATATGGTTTATCTAATGTTTAAATATACATAAAATGATTTATAATCTAATTAATTATCTAATTAATTAATTAATTGATTTATTAAATCTAAGTTGATTTATTAAATAATTTATAATTGTTCCACCACTGCACCATCATGAGCGATATCTAATAATTTCCAAGAACATTCCACGTTATTTTTCTTAAAAGTAGTAATAATTTCATGAGCGATATCATCAAAATTTTCAGTTGCTAAAGCTAAAATTGTTGGACCAGCACCAGATAAACAAATACCTAATAAACCCTTTTGTGTTGTTGGTGTAACACTTTGTAAAATTTCAGTTAAACCAGGAATTAAAATTTTTCTATATGGTTGATGAACACGATCTTGCATTGCTGGATAAATTAAATCAGCATTTGGTGGATCCATTGTTAAAGCAGTAGTTAAAACGGCTAATCTTTGTAAATTGAAAACTAAATCTTGTGTAGTGTAAGCCTTTGGTAAAACACTTCTTGAATCAGCAGTTGATAATTCGAAATGTGGGATAATGGCAATACATTTAATCTTTGGGTTCCAATTATATTTAACATGTCTACCAATATCCATTGGTGGTAATGGTGGAACTAATCCAGTATCTTCACCACCATTTGGTTCACGTAAGACTTCAGCGACTGGAATTTCACGTCTTTCAATTTCTTGTGGTGTTAAATCTCTTAAGAAAGAACCACAAAATGAACCCATCATAGCTGCAGTAATATTATCTGGATGTCTTTCAATCATTAAACAAAAATCAAGCATTCTTTGTTTAGTAAAATTTAATTGACCAATTTCATTACCTAATAAGACACCGGCGACGACAGCAGCACCAGAAGAACCTAACCCACGACCTAATGGAATTGGATTATTAACAATAATTTTAGTACCAATGGGGAATTTTCTAATATTTGAACAACGTAAAACGTATAAAGCGGTTCTAGTAATTAAATTAAGATCAGATCTTAATGGTACGTTACCAAACCCATCACTATCTTCAGTGTAAGTAAGTTTACAATTATTTGGATCATTATTAGTTTCCTCAGCGTTAGCTGTATCAACATTAACGTTTAATTCTAAATAAAGTGCTAAACCAACACCTAAAACATCATAACCGGGACCAATATTAGCAGATGAAGCTGGAACTTTAATAACGAAACTACGAGCCATTATATTTTGTTTAAATTGTCGACAATAGTTTAACTTAACTTAATATAATATAATATAATATAATATAATATAATATAACTCAATATATAATTTTCGAGAGACGGTGGAAAAAGCAATTCCTGCGCAAACGGGAATTTGTCCCGGAAAGTATGACTCTTTCGGGCGGGGGTTGCCGGTTCGGGTAACGGCCGCGGACAGCGGGTTGCACGGGGTTGTATGTGGTTGCAGTTTTCGAATGTGGGTTGCAGGGTGTTGGACAGCGGTTGCACTGCTCAAATGTTGAAAATTGTTAATTTAATATGTGAAAAAAAAGAAAATAATAATACCTGGTTAATTGGTTTATTTGCATTTAATTGTGTTGGCAAATAATGAATAGATTCACAATTTGGATAATATTGTATATATATTATTTAATTTGGTTGTGTTTACCCCTATTTGATTATGAGGGTAAATTGATTTTATTTCCAATATCTAGTAAATACGCAATTTATATACCAATATTCTTATTATTAATTGGATTTATTTTATGTGGTGGGTATATGAGTTATATAATATTAAAAGATGGTAATATTGATCCATCTACATATAGATTCAAAATATATCCGGAAAAGAAACGGGTCATTAAAGTTCATTAACTTTTGTAATATAGATAGAATTATTGGAAACAAATTGAAAATAAGGTAAAAACTTAACTTAAATTGTATATAAATATAAAAATAAAAACTATTTAATTATATAAGTGATTAAAATAAAATAATATTTGAACATTATAATTATTATTATTACCTTTATTCCTTTTTTGTTAAAAGATGAATATTAAATTATCTATATTTATATATTACAATTCTTTAATATTTCTATAGGTAATAATTAACAATAAAAATAAAAAAAAAAGTTCTTAACAAAACAAACTGTTTATATAATATAATAATGTGTACAATGGTAAAAAAATGAATTTATCAATTTTAATTGAATCTTTAAAAAATGCTTATTTTATTTTTTTTTTTAGATTTTGATCATCATAATGATCTGATGTGATATGATGTGATTTTTTTTGAAATTTTTTTTTAATTTACTTTCTTCTGAAAGAAGTACCTTCAGATAATTTAGCCTTACCACCTGTTGGTGTACATAAGACAGTAGCACATGATTCACAAGTGACAGCAGTTTGTGCATGTGAGAAAACAGTAGTAATGTTTAAACAACCTGGACATTTAACATCTAAAAAGAATGATCTTGGTGATTGAACTAATGTCTTTAATTTATGCTTTCTAGCTTCAGAAGCAGCAGTTGGATGTAATAAATCTTGAACTAAAACCATTTTTTGTCTTGCTTTTTTTTATCTTGTTTTTATCTATTTATTTTTATTGTTAAATTACAATCTATAAAAAATAACTTAATTAATTTATATAATCAATAAATAGTAATTACAAATAAGTAAAATGAAAGAAAACAAGTAAAATGCAAACAAGTAAAATAAGAAAAAAAAATTTTCCATTTTTTGCAAATTGAAAAAAAAAAAAAAAAAACGTTTAAAATGATAAAAATTGTCGGATTTTAAATTCCGCAAAAAAAATTTTGCTCGGCGGCTAAAAAGCAACGCATTGCCTTTTCCTCGACGGTGATTGGCTGGTGGCACGTGACTGGGTGTTTCCTCTTTGGGAAACACCAAAATATTTACTTTTCATGTTTTCCAAATTAGAAAAACAAAAAAAATATCAATTAATCAATTTTAGAAAACAACATCTCCACAATTAATTTGATTTGATTTGATTTAATATACTATATTTTGATTCGCATTGTAAAGAGTTTTGCTACACATATATTGTTCTTTTTGTCTACCTGCTATTTTGTACAGTAATTTGAAAAAGTAAAATAATAAATATAATTACTAAATTAAAAAATATTTACAATACACTATGAATAATGGTAAATCTTCATTAGTTTGGGTACCTGACCCCATAGAAACTTTTATTAAAGGTGAATTCATTGATACAACAATAATTAACAACAATTTGAAAAATATTGATGAAGAATTCGCTAATATTAAAATTTTAACAACAAATGAAATTAAAAAATTTAATATTAATTTAATACATCCAGTAAATCCAACTAATTTTGATAAAATTGATAATATGTCTGAATTAACACATTTAAATGAACCATCCGTTTTACATAATTTAGAAATTAGATATAAAAATGATTTAATTTATACTTATTCTGGTCTTTTCCTTGTGGCAATTAATCCTTATTGTAATATTGATATTTATAATAATAATTTTATTAATTTATATCATGGTTCAAATAAAAATGAAAATAAACCACATATTTTCTCTATTGCTGAAGAAGCTTATCAAAATTTATTAATGGAAAAAATTGATCAATCAATTTTAGTCACTGGTGAATCTGGTGCGGGGAAAACTGAAAATACTAAAAAAATATTACAATATTTAGCGGCAATAACATCAAATGATTCAACAATAAATTCATCAATAAATTCATCAATTAATAATAATATTTTACCTAATAAAAGTTTTGAAATGAAAATTTTACAAAGTAATCCAATTTTAGAAGCATTCGGTAATTCACAAACAATTCGTAATAATAATTCATCAAGATTTGGTAAATTTATTAAAATCGAATTTAATCAAAGGGGTAAAATTAATGGTGCTCATATTGAATGGTACCTTTTAGAAAAATCAAGAATTATTAATCAACATATTGATGAAAGAAATTATCATATCTTTTATCAATTCTTAAATAGTATTAATAAATCTGATTTATTAAAAATTTATAAATTAAATTCAAATAATGTTATGGATTATAATTATTTAAATAATTCAAATCATTCAATACCTGGTGTTAATGATAAAAATAATTTTAATGAATTATTAAATGCATTTAAAGTTGTGGGGTTTAATGATTTAGAAGTTGAAAATATATTAAAAATAATTTCAATTATTTTACTTATTGGTAATATTGAATTCATTTCAGATAGATCAGAACAGGCAAATTTTAAAAATGATACTATAGATTTAACTGATTTATTAGGTATCACTAATAATGATTTCCAAACTGCTATATTAAGACCTAAATCAAAAGCTGGTAAAGAATGGGTTTCACAATCGAAAAATTCAATACAGGCAAGATTTATATTAAATTCATTATCAAGAACTTTATATGAAAATTTATTCTCTTATATCGTTGATAAAATTAATGATTCATTAGATCATGGCTCTATGACAGCAAATTATATTGGTCTTTTAGATATTGCCGGGTTTGAAATTTTTAAACATAATTCTTTTGAACAATTATGTATTAATTACACTAATGAAAAATTACAACAATTTTTCAATCATCATATGTTTGTATTAGAACAAAGTGAATACGTTAAGGAAAATATTCAATGGCAATATGTTGATTATGGTAAAGATTTACAAACAACTATTGATTTAATTGAACAAAAAATTTCACCATCTGGTATTTTACCATTATTAGATGAAGAATCAATTTTACCTAAATCAAATGATGATACTTTCTTAGAAAAATTAATTACAAATTGGGAAAATAAATCTGATAGATTTAAAAGATCAAAATTAAGGAAAAGTTTCATATTAAAACATTACGCTGGTGATGTTGAATATAATGTTGATGGTTGGTTATCTAAAAATAAAGATCCATTAAATGATAATTTATTAACAATTTTAAGTAATTCAAATAATAAATTAATTGCAAATTTCTTTAAAAAAAATGATAATGAATTGGAAATTTCAAAAAGAAATAATAGAAAATCATTTAGAACTGCTTCTTTACGTCATAGAGAGCAACAAATTTTTTTATTAAATCAATTAAATTTATCACATCCACATTTTGTTCGTTGTATTATACCAAATAATATTAAATCAGCTAAAAATTTTGATAGAGGTTTAATTTTAGATCAATTACGTTGTAATGGTGTTCTAGAAGGTATTAGAATTGCTAGAGAAGGTTATCCCAATAGAATATTTTTTAAAGAATTTGTTCAAAGATATAATATTTTAGCTAAGGATATTGATATTGATTCATTCTTAGAAAGAAAAAATTTTAAAAGACAATCTGAAATTATTTTATCTGATTTACATTTAGATCCAAGTTTATTTAAAGTAGGTAATACAAAATTATTCTTTAAAGCTGGTGTATTGGCTAATTTAGAACATGATAAGGAAAGAAAACTTTTTGAAATTTCATTAAAATTAAATTCAAAAATTAGAGGTCGTTTGTTAAGAAATAAAATTAATGAAGAAGTTAGAAAAATTAAAGCAGCTAGAGGTCTAGGCGAAGCTTTCATTACATATAATAAATTGATGGAAGATCCTTGGTATAATTTATTCACTAGAGTTAAACCATTACTTTCATCAACTCAAGATATCGTTAAAACAAAAAAATTTTACGATCAAATCAAAGAAGTTGAAACAAAACTTGAAGAAAGTGAAAAGGAAAAGGCTAATTTGATAACGACGAATAAAGATATTACTATGGAAATAAAATCAGTAAGACTTTTACTTAAAGAAGAAACTGAAAAATTACAAGATAATGAAAGAAAATTAGCAGATACTCAAATTATTAAACAACAATTACAAAATCAATTAGATGAAGCAATTCAAGTTAAGAATCAAGTATCAGTTGAAAATCAAAAAATTAATGAACATCATGTTGAATTGAAAGAAAAATTTGATATCGCCGCTCAAAATTTAAGCGAAAAGGAAACAAAAATTGAAGAGTTAAATAAACTTATTGAAAAATCTGAAAAAGAATTAAAAATTATTAAAGATTCATTGAATAAACAAGAAAATACCCAAGGTTCGTTACAAATTGAAAATAATAAATTAACTGAAAAAATTAAATTACTTACCTCTGAATGTGAAAAGAAAAATACAGAAATTAAGCGTATGAAGCAACAATTAGAAATTTCTGGTAAAGATTTAGATATAAAACTAGCGGCTTTAGAAAAGAATACTAGTGCTTCGATGAAGAGGTTACAAACATTAATTGATGAAAATGTTGATATGAGAAAACAAGTAGATACTTTGAAGAATAATAAAATTACTTTAAATAAACAAATACTTTCTAAAGATAACGAAATTGAAAGATTAAAGGAAAAGAGTATATCATATCAAAATGAAATTAATAACATATCCAAACAAAGAGAGTCTGTAATTGCTGAAAATAATAATTTAATTGAAGAAATTAGAACATTAAATGAAGAATTGAGAAAACAAAAGTCTATTCATGAACAATTCAAAAAGGATATGAAAGAAAAGGAGGAAATTCAAAATAAAGAACCAACACCTCAAACTGATGACAAGGTTATCAAGGAGTTACAAGAAAGATTAACTCAGGAGATATCATACAATCAGTATTTACACGATATGTTATCTAAATCATCTCAAAATTTATCATTGTCTCATTATAGTTCTTCAAATTCGAATATGAATAAAGAGGAACTTTTTGAAGTTTACAATAAAGTGCTATTTGAACTTGACGAAAATAAAAGAAAACTTCAGGACGAAATTGAAAACAATAAAGATTTGATTGGTAGATTACGTTTTACAGAAACAAGATTAGCATCTTCCTCTTTTGATTATCAAACTGCCAAGGCTCAAATTAAAAAATTGAAGGAAATTGTCATTAATGCAAACATTGATATAGATTTGGATAAAGAACTTTCGGATGTATCATCTGCGGATACCAATTTAGAAAAACTTGTTTTAGAAGTTCAATATTTGAAAAGACAATTAGAACTAGAAAGTAAAGCTAAAACTGATGCAGAAAATGTTGCATCTGCTCTACATCAGAAATTCAATAAAATTGAAAGAGTTGATTCATCTTCCAATATCTATAAATTAAAATATGAAGCAAGTGAAGAAAGAGTAAAAGCTCTTGAGGATAAGATTAGGAATAATATACCAAAAAATAGAGTGAGTTCATATAATATGGGTGATATATTTACTAATAGAGATAATATTTCCAACTACGAAGAAGAAATTAAATATCAAAAACTTGAAAATTATAAATTGCAAGAGGTATTAAATGAAACATCTAAACAAATCAATTCCATGGAGTACGAATTCAAACAGTTTAATTCAAAAGAGACTTTATTAAATGATCACATCCAAAGATTAGAACAAGATTTAAAGAATGCAGAGAAGCAAAAAGAAATTTTAGCAACCACTATTAAACAACAAAAACAACAATACAATGACTGCTTTGGTGATCTACAAGCCAGTGAAACTCAGCTTAGGGATTATCTTCATTCATTACAACAGGCTGAAGGGGATGTTAAGAATATGGCAGAAATTATTGATAAGTTAAAATTACAAATTAAACAAAAGGATAAATCTCTATGGGAACTAGAAACAGCAAAAAATGAAATAGATATGCATTTACAAGAAACATTGTTAGAATTAAAGAAAGTACAGGATACTAATGATTTTTTAACAGAAGACATGAGTCATTTAAAGAGTGCTCTATCTGCAGTTAGAGATACTTCTCAATTTACCAATGAAATTGATGCGTTGAAAAATGAAATTGAAAAACATAATAAACGTGAAACTGGGTTAAATAAAGAAATATCTACTTTAAATTATAAATTAGAATCTAAAACTACAGAGTCTAAAAATAAAATAGAGACTTTATTAAAACAAAATGATCATTATGCTAGTTTATTGGGGGTTATTAATGCTGAAAAGGATTCTTTACAAGTATCTCACAAAGAATTACAAAAGGAATACGAAGAAGTGGTTAGAACCTCAAAGAATTTATCCATTGAAATAGAGGAATTAAAGATAAAAATATCAGATTCATCTTCTACAATTCAAAAATTAACCGAACAGTTAGATAACACACGTCAAGAAATGAATCAATCACTTCGTGAAAAACATGATATGGCATCTCAATTAAAGTTTATAGAAGAAACTCTTGAATTACAAAAAGAACAAGCACAAAGAAACGAGACTCTAGTTCAAACTTTACAAACTGATTTGACCAATTACAAAGAAAAGTACGATGAAGAAAAACAAAAGAATATTGAATTGTTTGAGGAACATCAAACGTTATTGAAAGTACATGATCAACTGAATAGCAAAGCCGAGACTTTAGAAAAAAAATTGGAGGATACAACAGAAAAGGATAATTGGTTAGCCAAGATTCATGAATTGGAAACTAAAGTTATTAAAGAAACAGATCTTAAATATGAGGAAATGAAGAGGAGAAAGGATTCTGAAAGAATTATTCATGATTTAGAAGATAAAAATATGCGTCAAAGTGAGGTAATTGAAAATGCTAACAATGATCGCAATCAATTCGAAAATACTATATTGCAATATAATCAACAAATTAGTGATTTGGAAAAATTAGTGTCTAAACAAGAAATTGATTTGAAAAAATTTGTAAGGGATAATTCTTATTATCAAGATAAAGTTCTTGATTTAGAAAAGGAGTTACAATTTTGGAAAGAAAAGAATGGAGGTGATTTAACTTCAAATAATGATAATCAAACCATGACAAATTAGTATACTTTACATAGAATTTTTATAGACAATGACTTATATAATATGAAATGATACATGAAATATTTACAAATGTAACAAAATTATTTTATTAATTATTTTTACGGAACCAATTTTTCATGGTGTAATTACCTAATCCATATCTTTTCAAAACTTCATCGATATTTCCAAAGGCTTCCCTCTTGCCTTGAATGACAACAGTTGGTTTACCAGTACCTTTACCAGGGTTTTGAACTTGGCCTGTAAATACTAATTGAGCCACTCTCTTTATATCATCGATTGTTAACTCTTCTATTTTAGATATCATTTCATTAATTGGAATCTTACGCCCATGAACTTGAACTTGTCTACCCATGTCTTCTAATTCCACTAATCTTGATTCTAAATTCATCAATAATGATGATTTTAATTGATTTTTAGCTCTTTCTACTTCTTCAACTGTAACTTGTGCATTACATTCATTAAAACAACTTGCAAATTGCATTGCAATAATTTCTACAGCTTGTGGAGCAGCATCGGGTATACATGAAATAGATATACCAAATAAACCAGAATCTGAATATGGATGATTGAAAGCAATACAATTTTCAATAAAGTAGTATTGATTTAAGACATGCGTATATAATCTGGAAAACATACCTTTACCTGGACCACCAGCACTAAAAGAACCACCACCTCCAAGTAAAGTTTGTAAAGTAGCTAATGCATAAATATCTGGATGATCAATAGGTAAACCTTCAAATGCAATTTGAATATGGTATAATTCAGGTAAATTACCAAAAATTGGACCGGGTGGTATAGTGGTTTCACCACCAGTATAATGAGAAGAAATTTTTTCTATTGGTGGATGAGTACTTTCCCAATCGCCAAAATATTTTTCCGTTAATTTAATTGCATCATCATGTTTAACACCGACGAATGCAGCTACGGTATTTTCTGGAATGTAAAACTTATTTCTATATTCATTTAAAGAAAATTTATTAATTGATGGTAAAATTTCTCTAGGACAAATTAATGGCGAACCCAAAGTATTACCGGAATATGCGGTAGTATGTAATAATTCAGGCAAGATTGAATCTGGTTTTAACCAAATTTCATCAATTTCATATTGAGTACTCAATTTTTGATCATTAATTTCTGACTCAGTTAATTTAGGGTATCTAACAGTTTCACTCATTAAATATAACATTTTATCAATATCATTTTTAAAAACGGATGCTTGATACATCATTGTTTCTCTAGCTGAAGTAGCTTGAAAATTACCACCTAATAATTCTAATTTTTCATTCATTTCTCTACCTTTAATATGTTCTGTAGATTTGAATGCTAATCTATCTAATAAATGTGAACAACCTTTCAAACTATTATTTGTTTCATAACGTGAACCGGAATTAATATACACCCCCAAAGCACTAAAATGACCCGCTACGTTTGATGTTGCCACTCTTAGCCCGTTATTTAATGTCGTCAATTGGAAATCATTCTTTGCAGTAGACAGTAGTCTATTAGAAATTGTTCTAAAACAATTTCTTTTGAGCATTTTCAAACTTTATTTAATTTTCTATTAGCAAGAATTACAAATCTTTATTATTTTTCTTTTTGTTTTTTTAATAGAAAAAGTAAATAAAAAAGTATAATTTGGGAAATAGATCATTATAAAATCTGTCATAGACCAGTTTATTGGGGTGTAAAGTAGTATTTTTTCTACAGTATGTATTACAATTTAAAATATACTGAATGTGATTCACAAAAGAAAAAAATGTTGAAATACTCTCAATTATGTCGTTGCTTTTGAAATTTGTGAACATTGTGGAATATGATTCAATTAAAGGAAATTTTTTAGTTGGAAGAAAATAAAAACTCACTTTGAAGTAGGAAGTCAAAACAATAACTTTAGAATGTTGGTCTTAAACAAGTATTAAAGTGTCTAAAATACTGGTGTTTTTAAGGGGTGAGTTATATTTTATTTTAGGGGAGATTGTCATCATGTTGATTTATATTAACTTTTACTGTTTGTATTGATTTGACTATAATAAGTTGTTGTTTTTTTTGATATCCTGGAAGAGATTACTGAGGTTGGTTGAAGGTTACTTTGGTTAGGAAGTTCTTAAATTGAGCTATTTTAAATAATTTTAGCTTCTTTAAATATTTATAATTTTGTAAGACTGATAATTGGATACTCCAAAGCCAATTGTTTATTATTTTTTGAACTGCATCAGGTTTGTTTATATTTTGTGTCTCCAATAAGTAAAATATTTTTTAAAAAGAAAAGTTTTTCTTAATTTTCTCCACAAATGGTAAAAATTTGTTTTTTGATTTGAATCAATTCTTGGTTGATATTACACTAGTAATAATGTAATGGTAAGAAAAATAACCAAAAGTGAAATCTATATCAAAACAGAACAAATTAAAGCTAAAATATGCATATCACATGACTTGGAATAGTGCTATATAAAGACCAACTCAATTTTCAATAAAACAAGAAATTGAGCTTGCATGGCGTAATGGCAACGCGTCTGACTTCTAATCAGAAGATTCTGGGTTCGACCCCCAGTGTGAGTGCTCCTAATTTCTTTCTTTCTCATCCGTGATAGTTTAATGGTTAGAATTCGCGCTTGTCGCGTGCGAGATCGGGGTTCAATTCCCCGTCGCGGAGTTTAATTTTTATTTTTAAAAAACGGAAACATTTTTTTTTGCTTAAAAAGTTTTTTTAATTTTTCACAAAAATTGGAAGTGAGGGTAACCTCTGCTTTCTAGCAAAAATGAAAAACAAAAACTAATTTTAAGAAGAGCTACTAAATGCATCACATATATTTTCATATTTAACTACTTTAATCCATTTATAACTTTATTATTTAATTAATACCAGTTGGTAATAAAATAATTTTTTGATTTGATTCAGTTCTCTATTGTTATACTTCTAGTTTCTCATATCATTTAATCAACATTCACACGGATAATAAAATATAGTAATGTATTGGTCTTTAAACTGTTTTGAATTACTATACAATTCTATTGAAAACGGTAAATTAGATAATAAATCATTTGATAATCTATTAGATGATTTGAAAAATTTGAATTTAAATAATAATAATTTGAAAAATAATACAAGTCGATCTACTTTAGAGAAAGGTAAACTTAAATTTAATGATGGTTCAGAATATTCAGTAAATCAAAATTTCATTATTGCAGCAATTAAATTGTCTGATGAATTAAATTTAGATGAGATTGTTGTAGCTGAATTAATGTTATCATCCGTGGATGATTCCAATTTAACTAAAGATGATGAACTTTCATTAATTAATAATGGTAAGATTCAATTTTATATGAGAAGACAATTCATTTTACAAATTGTTTCTTATATAGTGAATTGTTTTAATATCAATGATTCAATCTATAAAAAATTAATTGATAATGACATCTTAGTTAAGAATATTTTACCATCATTTAATGCAATTCATAATGAATTAAATGATATTAAGCAAATGATTAATAAAGCCCAAATTTTGGAACAATATGATTCTTTATTTCAACAAACAATTAAATTTAGATACGATTTTTTGTTAAAGGAATATGATATATTAAGTCAAATCTTATATGGATTAGTTAATAATGGTACAATGTTGAATAAAGATTTTGTTTTAAATATTATTGACCATGTTTGTCAATTAGATTCTGATGACTTTTTTATTGTTTATTATATTCCTGCTTTATTTCAAGCCTTTAATAAATTAAATGATTTTAAATTAGATAGTGATGTTAAATCTTTGCATACAAAATTTTTAAATGATTTAAACGATGAAGATAAAATTATGGATAAACCAATTAAGATCATGTTAATATTTACATTCTTAACATTTTTTATTTCATGGTGTAAGGCAAAACCAATGGAAAGAGCTAAAACAATTGATTTTAAAACTGCTATAGATGATCCAATGTCATTAGCCGTAGAGTATGGGGCTTTAGAACAACTAATGGTTATCGCTGCTGATACTTCTAATATTAGAAAAGATGAAAGTGTGGAATTATTTTATGATATAAGGTCACTTTTACAAAGACATTTCCCCAAATTAATCCCAAAACAGTTAATTGACAAAGAAAGAACCTATAATGAAATTGGTCAAAATAACAATAGTTTAAGTAATAATTTAATGGTAAATATGCTTTCTTATAATATGATGAGTAAAAGAAATGATATTATTAATAGAAATAAAAAATTCAACATTAACACCGACGAAGCATTAGATTTATCTCAACAAACTGAAGGATTTTTATTATCTAGTATGCATATCGTCTTACAAAAAATTATCACAGATTGTGCATTTTTATTAACTAAAATTAAAGATGAGGAGGAAGATTCGTTGTTATCCGGTGAAGATTTGGATTTAGATGATGTCTCACTTAAGGCTGACTTAGAAAGATTTTTTTTAACAATTTATTTTTTTTATGCTTCTAGACCAGAATATTCCATGGAATTTTGGCAAGATAAGGAATCTAATGCATATGGATTTATCGAATGGTCATCAAAATGTACGGATAGTTTGATGAGATCTTGTTTTTACTTAATGATCTCTAGTTTATCATATGGTTCAGAAAATTCAATCAATGTCTTCCATTATTTTGCTGAAAATAAATTTGTCTCTTGGAATATCATTGCACAAAGTATTTCTGAATATATTATTAAAATTAATAACTATAATAAAGCAATTCAAAACAAACAACAAAGTTTAGATACCATAGAGACCAATAATACCATGCTAGCGTTAGAAGAAGGATTAAATGAAGAAACAATTATATTCATTTCTTCTTTATTTACTTTAGTTGGTTCTGTTGCACATGATGTTAATGATAAAATGAAATTTTCGCTTTCTACAACTTTTTCTGATATTCTTTTTGAATTTGCCAAATTAGATACTCCTTTAATTGGTGCTTGTTTTACTACTTTAAGCCAGGTGGTACCAGCCGATAGTACTACAAAATTCAAGTTTTGGAGATCTCTTGATTCATTGATTTTTCAAAATGTTTCATTACAAAATAATGGTAGATCATATAGAAGAGCATTTACTTCTGTCTTTACAAGCTTTTCAGAGGTTGTCGGGTTCTTATTACTTTTTGAAAAATTATTAGATTTTAGTACAGACGATAATAGTGTTGAAAATTTTTCTGAATTTGGTACTTTACAATTTCCAACTAAATTGGGACAGGGTTATAGAAAGGTAGGTATATGGCCTTATTTTGATTATATCTTCAATGATATCTTTGTTCCTTCTGGGAATTTAGGTAATGACAATGACAGAATTATAATACAAATGCATTCATTAAAAATTATAAATCTAGCTTTATCATCATTTGATTATAGGGTTATACTAGATTCTATTCCTACATCTGCCGATTTGAATAAACTGGTCAACACGGAAGATTTCTATAGTTATATCCAAGAAAATCCAAATAGTGTTGCTTTGAACTATTTGTTTACAGAAGAAGTTTATCAAAGAGTCTTTAGCATAATAGAAGTTGGCGTTGATAAACTTTCCAGTGAAGAGAATGGGAATGAAGAATTATTTTTAATTGAAAGCGTAATGCTTCTTGTTACTAAAATTTTAGCTTGTCAAAAAACCTATATTGAAGAATTGGTACCTATTGTTAAAAGAAATTACAGAGATATCTATTGGATTTCTAAAGATTTTGGCGTCCATGGTTTACGTTCATTTTATGATGCTATCTTTTTTAATTTAAATGTCATTGCACATTTTGGACTGTATGTTGGAATCGATAATTACAACATTGCGTCGAGTGCCATTCATATTCTTGATGAACTTTCCATCCAATACACTACAAGTGATATACAAGGCGGTGTAAGGAGTAAGCTATTGACCATTTTTGATGCAGTTGACGAATCTGCAAGAATAAAGGATGCCTTTATTACTCAAGTGGAGAAACCTATTGACAGTGATGATAATTTGAAAATTAAAGTCGATATACTTGAATTTTTAAATAACAATCTTTCCTATAATGACTTCACAGTTAACACCATTCATTTTCTATTAGGTTTTAAAGTGGATACTATTTTATCAGCAGGACCAAAACTTTCAACCTTTATTGCTTCGAATGTTTCATTATTCAACTCATTATTATATTTATTACAAGCATCACTCCAATCAATAAATCCTGCAAATATTGAATATCCTCCAATTAGACTAGCAAGTTTGGTTATCGAAATTTTATTGAAGCTTACAAGAAACCCTCTCACATCAAACATCATTTTTAAGGTGCTTTTAGATTACAGATATTTCGAACTGATGACTAAATTAGATCCTCAAATAACGAACTATACATTATGGGGTGGTAAAATATACAATACAAACTCGGTGGAAGATATCAAGTCTTTTATCAATGGTCCATCTATTGGAGCACTTCTTTCATTTTTACAGTACAGAAGTTGTTTAATCCAGCATTTAAGTTTTTTTATTCATAGAGTGTCAATTATTGGAACTAACTCCCAAGTTATTTCTTACATTACAGCACTTATATCAAGTACAATGTATTCTGCCAGAATTTTTTCTTTCCTTGATGTATTAGGTTATGGGAATATGCCATTGGACAAGAAAACACTAGAATCTCTTTCTGAACTTTCAAACATTCCATTAGATTTGACCAAAGTTGTGCTAAATACAAACAGTAACGAAAATATTTACGATATGAAACAAATAAATGCTTTATTTTCATTGTACCAAAAAGCTCACAAACCTTTACCTATTTGCACTTCTCTTGTTACTAGTGGGGGGAAATCTCTAACTTATGAAGATAAAATTAATAATGAAGCTGGTTGCATCAGAGATTATGTCACCAATTATTTAAGTCATACTAAAATGAATGAATTGCTTCTTTCAGTTTTACATTCATGGGTTCAACTGGTTCAAATATTGGTTTTAGATGGTAAATTAGAACCATTGGAACGATCTAATTTTATTCTAGAAGTATTTAGTACTCTAGTTCCCAAAATAAATGATTATGTGGAATTTGATGTCAAGTTTTCAGAAGAATTGGTATCACTTGCAGTCTTCTTATATGATGTTTACAATAGAGATCGCTCATCTCTTAACGAACAAGGGACATTAGATACAAGATTATTCAATCTTTTCAAGGTTTGTATCCACGGTATCACGTCGCCAATGTCTTCAGTTTTGTTAAGATCAGATTTCTACATTTTAGCCAATCAATATTTAATTAGAATTTTAACTGATCCAAAAATGTCAAAGGAAGCCTTACAAAGTTTAAGAATTCAAAATGAGAAATTCGTTGAAGCTATTTGTAATGATGCAATTTCCGGTGAGGCCACGAGTAGAATAACCGCTATTCTTTTACTAGATTCTCTAGTTCAAATAGCTAACTGGAACAAAGAAAATATTATCTTAGAGTCTTTAATGAAAAATGCTCATTTACAGTTAATTATTCGTTCATTAAAGAACGTGGGTAAATTATTGAATCTTGAAGTTGAGAGAATCGATTTAGATGATTTATTATATGAAATGACAGCCTTCAAATCAATTATTATGCTTTTAATTCGTATTGCTGAAACAAGAAGTGGCGCTCAATCACTGGTCAAAAACAAAGTACTAAGTGTCTTAGGTGAATGTAACTTTTTAAAGGTAGATCCAGAATTAGGTATTACAATTAACTTAGAAGATAACACAAAACATACTTCATCTGTTATAAGAATTGGTCTTGAGGAAAATATTTCCAGTAGTAATGATTCCAATACTTTGTCAATATGTGAACTAGCAAACCCAGTCTTTAAACTAATTTCCACAATCTTAATAAGTGTTGGTAACCAAAATAATATCGTAATCAAAGATGTTAGATCATTACTAGCTTCATATAGAAAATTATTAATTGGGATCTTTAAGTGTGAATCGTTACAAAGTGAAAATCCGTCTAGTCAAAACAAGGATTTTGAAGAATTGGTTAAGATGATTGTAATTTTATGTACGTTAACCAACTACAATGGAGAAGAATCAACTCTGTATTTTCAAGGAAAGTAACCTCTGTATATAATTGAAAAAGTAGTCTATCAAATATAATTTTATATATTGTAAACACACATAGAAAATTTACTAAACGCACCATCTCCTTCAAATATTAGCAACTTTTTATAGTGAGTTTAACTTTATGAGGTGTTACTGTATATCTATAAATACGAATCAAGAATTTCTGGAAACCATATTATATGTCCTTCCACTTTCCAAAATGATAACGTAGTTAGAAAACGTAAATAGTAGCCTTATAAACAATTATCTGACGTGGTAATAATGCTTATTTTTATCACCGGAGAACAGTGTTATTTTTCAACATCTAATAGTTTACTTTTCCGCTTGTAATAATTTACTTTTTAGCTTTTAATAATTTACTTTTTAGTTTCTAATAATTTACTTTTTAGTTTCTAATAATTTACTTTCCAGGCTCTAAGAGATTCCTTTTCTGAATTTCCAAATTTGTATAAAAAGTACTGCAAATTTAATAATTTTAAGTACTTCCGCTAGTATCTATCTGTAATAACATATACACATAGTTAAGAGAATATGTCCACTGTTGAAACCCTTTTGAAAAAGCATAAAGAAATTGTCGACAGAGCCTCCAAACACGAACTAACCAAACAATTATGTCAAGGTACTCTGAACGATCGTATCTTATATATTTACCTTTTACAAGATTTGCAATTCTTTAATACTTCATTAAAATTGACCTGTAAGATTACATCCTTGGCCCCAACTTCCAATGCATTAATCATTTTAGCTAAAAAAATTGGGTTCTTTGCCAGTGATGAAAATACATATTTCCAAGATTGTATTGCATTATTAAAAAAAGAGGCTGTTCCAAATGACGACAAGTTACATGAATATGACTCAAAATTTTTACCTACTGTGGGTCCATATGTTAAATTTTTAGAGGAAATGTTAAATTCAAATACTTTTAATTATGCTGAATTAATTACATTTTTGTGGGTTGCTGAAGAGGTTTATCTCCAATGGGCTCATTATTTACCAAAAAAGGAAAATTTACATTGGAAACATCAAACTTGGGTTGATTTACATGATGGTGAACATTTTATTACTTGGGTGGAATTCTTGAGAAATGAAGTTAATCAATTTAAGATTGATGAAGTAGAAACGATGTTTATCAAATCCGTTAACTTTGAGTATGATTTTTTTGAAGGTTGTTTTTCCCTTGAAGATTAGATGGTCCACTGAGTTACTTTCTAAAATTTTTTGATATGAATTACCACTATTCACTATATTGTTATTGATGAACTTAATTCCACTCCTTTGTCTCTCTAATGTTAAGTAAAATCTAACAAAGGTATATATATATGTATTCCTAAAAAAGATAATATGTATAACTATAAATATATCTAATAAATAGTACAAAACAAATTATAAAAAAAAACATTCAAACTATCACGTGCATTTTACACTGCTAAATATCTAGAATTTTTTATTTTTGTTATGAATGGTATTTACTAAAAGGGTTTAAATGATATCTTATAACTAAATTAAATATAATATTATTATAATATACGAATCTATGATATTTATATTATATAACTAATCTAATGTACTAATTCTTGTTGATATATTTAACGATAATTTATTCAGTAATTATTAAGTGTTTTCTTTGTAATTGGAAATTATTTTCTAACGAATTTATTTCGTCCATTTAAATACTAGGCTACCTCGGTGGCGAAGTCAAAAGACCAAATGCTGCCACGTTCAACCCCAAGAACGATCTGGAATGCTGTGCTCCTCGTTCTACCCCTGATCCTTTCTCAGACATCGCGATAGATACTCTTTTCCTACGAGAAAGTGAGAGGAATTTCTAGAAACATACGTAGTACTTCCCATTCAGAGCTTAGGAGACACTCCTACCTAGAAACATCCCAGTGTTTCCCAATTAATCTAAAAGTACCCGTTGTGCTCCCCTCTACACCCACACTATAGGATCAGTATAGTGATAAGTGCCTCTATACGGTTCTCAGAATTAACCG
>JAJLYE010000270.1:1539-25855 GCA_030571715.1 Grigorovia jiainica (nom. inval.) | reverse complement strand
ATTTGATTAGCACTAGTTATTATTTCTTACTTTATATAATTTTATATAACCAGGAACTTATAATTGAAAATACTTTATTTCAATAAGGATAAATCATGAATAATAATACTCTATTAAACCATACGAAAGCTAGTGCTAATCGTATATTAAATCAACAGTATTGAATGAAATATGACTGTAAGTCATAACCCAAATTATGATGGTCAAGTAAAAAGACTAGTGAAGGTGTTATCTGAAAGATTGTATCCTTTAACTAACGGTACTGAAGGTAAAAATTGGGTTGAATTTCTTACCATGATAGAATTTGCTTATAACAATACCTACCAATCAACTATCAAAATGACGCCTTTCTTAGCTGCTCAAGCTTTCCATCCAAGATTTGTAGGTATTTTGAATCCATTAGAATCTTCAAAGAGAAATTCCCATGGTGGTGATATAGTAAATAATGAACAATCAAGACTATTAGATAGATATCTACAACATTATTGAAAAGATATCTGATAATAATGTAAAGTTAGTAATTGAATCCATTACAGTAAAGCACAATCTGTTTAATGTGAAGAACATCAGGCTTTTTATCAATATTTAAATGAATATCGTCGTGTTTCCCCCACTAAGGAGGGGGTGGTACATTAAATTCACCAAATCAAGAATTTCTTAGATTCCAAAATCCGAAATAGTGAAGAACAGATCAACGTTAACTGGCAAGATTGTAAAATTTGGGATGATACTTGTGTTTCGATGTCTTTATTTAAGTAATAAATTTCAAAATCAAATTCTTAAAATGTTTCTATCCATTTATCTAATTTGGACTTTCGTTTCTCTTATAGTACAACTATTGTAATGATTGGTGGTCTCAATTTAGATAAAAGAACTTACCTTTTAAGTAATGTTTCCATGTCTGTATGACTACTTTTGCAGCATAAGCTTCTTTCTCCTTAATATACCATGATAACTGAGAATTTTGTAATTTATTACTTAAATAAGCAACGACACCTACAACATTAGCATTCTCCTCCAATAATTCTAATGTAGCACCAATCATTGTAATACGTATACAATAAGAGAAATGAAAGACCTAAATTAGATAGATGAATAGAAACATTCCAAGAATTTGATTATGAAATCCAATATGAATATTTTCTGATTAGGACTGATTTAAATAAAAACTGCATTTTGAAATTATAGTTTTTGAGTTTTATCATATTTATACATTTTTGATATTAATCTTAGTTCTATAAACAAATTAACCAAACAAATAATTTGGAAAGTTGACGGCTCATCGATTCATCGACTTATATATAAATCCTAAAAACTAATTTAATAGATTAAAATTTGAAGCTAGATCCAGCTGTGATTTTATATCTATGTAACTTTGTAGTAAATACATACAATATTGCGTGGCCTACTGTACCTGACGTTCTATTACCTTGTATAAACGAATATGACATACCATGTATATTAAATAATGGTGTACCAACTTCACATCTGTCACAGATTGATCTTCCTCCAACATTACGTTTTTTTACAGCATCTTTGACACATAAAAAATCTGGTTTCTTATTAAGTGGATCTTGACTATCCCAACCCAGGATATATTCTTGTCTAAATGAATAAATACCTTTATAATTAGTTAATCTCAATAACGAAATATACCCCATTTGCGATGCTACAACAATACAATTTAATTCTTTAATATGACAAACAAAACTAATTTCAGCAAAGTGGTCAATGTATTCTTCACAAAAAACTGAATCTAATAATGGAAAAATATCATCATACATCATCGAAGTTATTATTAATGGCGAAGCTTTCAATAAAAGAACAGAGGTCATTGTTGTGACTAATAAAAAATCATCATTGCAGTCCTTCAACGTGTAACCATTTACATTTGATTCAAATTGATGATCAATATTATCTAATAATTTTTTAACTTTCATGGCATGGTTATGTACACTCCAAGCCTTCTGTGAATGATAACGGTTCGATTCACATATCCGCAGTTCACGCATAAATGGTAATGATATGTCACAATAATAGTAAAGGTTTCGATTATAATCTGAACGCGGGAAAACGTACTTTTCATAAGTTATGTTATCATCTGTCTCAACAACTTCATTGTCTTCATATGGATTATAACTATTTCGAGTAAGATCATGATCTGTGTCCTCACCTTCACCATCAAACACGTAGGGAAGATATTGGTAATGGTCATCATCATCTTTTTCATCATCATCATCTTCTTCATCATCACCATCTTCATCATCATCATCTTCATCATCATCATCTTCATCATCATCATCATCATCATCATCATCATCACCGTCGTTGTCATCAGTAGAAGCATCATCATCATCACTTGTATCGGGTAGGTACTTCTTTTTATAAACCATGTATTTATTTTCAAAATCTGAATATGTATTTACATGAATATCATCATTTAAATTTATTCTACCAGGTTTGTCATCCGTGGTTGCTTTCTTGTATATATCTTTTGATTTTATTGATTCGCGTATACTAAAATCACGTTGTTTGAGACCAATTGGAATAGCAGAATAAATTATACGATCCTTATTTTCTACCACAGATGTTTGAAGCTTACCAGTTATAAATTTATCTGTCCCTATAGTAGCATTGCCTTTTTCCGAAAATGGAAGGAATATAAAATTTTCATCAAGATTCTTTCGTTTTAAATTGTTATCACTTTTTTTCACAACATTCTCAAAAGTAAAATCTTGGGAAGTAAACCATTTATTGTAATCTAAACGTTCCAAATCTGATGCAACAAATTTAGCCTCTTTAGGTTCGTAATAATATGTGTGTTTAGTTACATCGCTCTTATACAATTTCTTAATTCTATCTGGTGAATATTTAGCAATATTGTTTAGAGAATCTGTATCTGACATTACTCTAGGTAAATCCAAAAATGCAGATGAGATTTCTCCTTTATTATCAAATGAAGTAAATGGCAGTTTGATTGCCACCATGTTCTTTAAACTTCCATTGGATCTCCAATTCAATTTGGCATGTGGAACTTCAATCTGTGTAGTTAATGTACCAATCCCAAATGAACCAGAGGAATAGATACTTGGTGGTTGACATTCTAGGATATGACTATCCATGACTACCGATTGTAAAATACTCTTTTTATCAGCGGAATGGTAATTCAAATTTAAGAATTCAAATTCATTAACATTTCTAAAATCAGTTTTAGTTAAAGGAGTCACCGTATATACACCTGAACCTAAAAACTGAGTATCTTCGAAACTAAGTTCTAGATCGTATTTCTTTTTAGATTTATTGATATTTGACTTATGCTTTTTAATTCTTAAATAAATTTTAAGCGTAGTTACATTACCATAAATAGATACAAGAGATAAAATTACACCACCATCGCTAGTAATATTTGGTAGAAAAGAAACTGATAGTATGTCACCTCTTGTTTGTATTCCCTTCTTCGATATAGGCTTAAAAAGTTTCTTTTTGGAGACCTCCGTATCTAACTCACACATAAATATCGAAACGCCTGGGGCACTAGTTCCCATAGCTATAATACACACGTTTTTATAATTAAATGAATCAATACCATTACAAATACCCCACAATCTGATTTTTTGACATGGTTCTATTCGTATCCAATATTCACTTTCATATTCTTTCTTTTTCATTTCTTCAATTTTTTTTTCCATTTCGCGAATATTGAAGAGCATTACTAATCTGTTATCCTTACAAATTGCTAATATTGGTACATTTAAAATATCTATTACCTTAATAAAATTCACGATAATTTTAGAATCTTCATCAGGATCAAAAGTAAAGTCATCATAGCTTGTAATGTTTACCTTACCGCTTAAATGAATTTTTTCATCCGCTATTTCATGTAATAAGTAAATATTTATTCTATTACCGTCAATTAAATACAGATATTTACCATAAGTAACCATTAAATTATTATTCATGTCAAATAAATCATTAGAATAGTTTAAATTCGGAACTTCTAGAGCAGGTTCATCTTTATTAACAAAAAGTCTTTCTTCATCAGGTAACAACAACGAAGCTGGATTTTGAATTTCTGTACTAGACCAAACAGGTTCAAAATCACCTTTACCCTTCTGTTTAATATAATCTACAAATGATTCTCCATCACTGTTCGTGGCTCTAGGTCTCTTGGGATCAAGTTCATCCATTTTATTCAAATACTGATCAATTGAATCTACAGCTTTGTCAGGCAGGAACTTAGTATCTTTACCAAAGTCTATTAATTCATATTTAAATGGTTTTGCTTTATTTGAGTTTTTATTAATTATTTGATAAGCACCATTTTCCATGAAAAAATCAACATCATAACAAGACCTACCTTCATATGGTCTCTTGGCTAATTTACGATTAATCAACCACTTTTCGAATCGTTCATCCATCGTCTTCTAACTTGTTGTTGAGTTTTTTCGAAAAAAAAATAAAAGAAAATCTAAAATATAAGGTTTTTATAAAATATTTTAAGTTTAAAGAAATATCAAGTATTTAAGTATTTCGTTGTACGTTTTTCCTATAAGTATAAGAGACCTTTTATTATTTGTACAAAATATGCTCTTTTCCAATCTGTGTTAGGATGTCGGATACAATTATTTTGCAGAAATATAACAGAAGCTTTTGAAATAGACAAACTCCTTTTACTAGTGATTGCAATTATTAACAATACATGTATTATGTTAGTACAATACATTCTGGTTTATTCTTTACCACCTGAATTAGTTCTTAGAAAGAGTGGTCCTTCTAATAAATTGGGTATATTGAAATTGGATATTTTATGATGAAATTAAAAACTCTGATAACCGATCAGATGATCTTAAGACGCAAAAGAAAATTATTCCCTGAATTGAATCTAAAATAACCAATTTTAGGCCTTTTCTGTCGTGGTTAATTGTTGTCCAGAAATCATATATTCCAGTAATAATAGACAAATTAAATTTGTCATACTTTGCAGACATGTCAGACTAATATTTTAGTTGTTGTCAATTTTTCTTCCCTGTATATTTTCTAGTATATTTACTTATCTAAATTCTGTGAAATTAATTTACAAGATTAAGATAATTGGATACTTAATAAAGATAAAATAACTTATAATATGTATTCATTAGTGAATTTGCTTTGATTAACATTGGTTTGGAGAAGAGGAGGAGGTAAAAATGAAATAAAGCATGTGTAAAGAGAATACAATTAAGGTAAAAATTGAGATTGTAGTAGTAAAAAATAGAACCCTTTTTTTTTACCTTTTTTACTTTTGTGTCGGAAAATAAAAATTTGAAATACCAAATAAGTAATTTGATTAACACATTTCGAAGGTAAAAAGGGAAGTGACTTTTGGGTTACAATTTTCCATATATAAAGGGTTCGAAAATAATTTTGCGGTTTGCTAATTTTAATTTATTATCTATCACATTCAATCACACACAAAAAATTAAACTAATGATTTCTACTCAATTTCAAAACGAAAACACCATTGATATTTCCGATAAAGATAATATCACTAAGCTAAATAATAATAAACAAGTAAAAAGAGCCGCTGTTCATAATAACAAAATTAAAAAGAACAAGAAACGTAATATAAAGGAAAATTGTTCCTCTACATATATATATAAAAGTAATTTGGTTACACAAGATTTAGAATCGGAAGAACTCCAAAAAGATAAGTTGAAAAGTATCGATGCTACAAAACGTACTTTAACAAAAATTAAGGGTACCAAAATTACATTAACGTTAAAGTCTAAGGAAATGAATGGATGCCATAAGGATATTGTTAACTTAAATGGTTTTATTTCCACAAAAATCAAAGGTACTTCGATTACGCTAATTTTAAAGCCTGAACGAACTAAATTACGATAACATAATAAACATTAATTTTGAAAGGTAAAATTCAATAAAGATTAAGACCCATGATCTCAACCATTTCAAAATTAAAAGACATTAGAAACTAATAAATTTATAAAAAAAAAAAAAAAGGTTTTATTCAAAAAGCTTATTTTGAATATTTAATTAAATATATATTATTATATATTCTTTATATGTGTATTTATGTTTTTAATTCACATAAGATGTTTCATTTTTTTAATATATTCTTCAATGTGTTTACATATGGAAAAGAGTATTCTGTTGAAACTGTTATTCAATGAGTCCTCGATTAGATAGATCAAATTATCTCTATCTATATTTTAACTACATATATCATAATCTCTTTTCCCAATATAAGTGTTCAATATTTACAGTTTTATATTAACTTAATTTAAGTAAGAATTGTACCCAATAGCACCATAAATTAATGATAGAGTTGAAATTAAGAAAGAATTGTTATATCTAGGTACTCTTGAATTAAATACGTACAATATTACATGATCCACTGTACCTGATATTTTATAACTTTCCTTAGATTTGAATAACATACCACGTATATTTAATAATGGTGTACCGAAATAACATTCAAACAAAGATGTCCTTCTTCACTATTATAATTATCATCAATACCTCCAAAACTTGCTTTACAATATAAGAGAGCCGATGTCTTATCCTGTGAATCCTGATGATCATAACTTAGAAAATATTCTTGGCTGAATGAGTAAATATTTTTATAATTAATCACAATAAAATATACTCCATTCGTAATGTTATAACAATACAATACAATTCGATTATTTAATTTTAAAGTTTTTACTATTTTTCTAACCAATATTTTCTTTTCACAAACATGGTAATTGAAGACTCAAGAAAAAATACTATTCAAGTAAATAACATTTCATATAAAAGTATCTATGTATTTATATTTTTTATATTTGATGAAATGATATAGTTATTTTTATTTGAGATGGTAAGCATATCTACCTATTCAGATACAACGTTAGCAGTAGCAGTACTTACGAAAGTATGAACAGTACTTGAAGAAGTACTATCAGAATTAAGTAAACTTTGTTCTAATTTTCCCCTACTTTCAAGAATTTTCTTTTCTCAATCTTTTAAGCCATGGCTATTCAAATTATCTTCATAGGCAGCAAGATTTGAATTGACATGTACTACGGTTATTGGTTTTGAATCGTTATCGATATGTATGGATGTGGATGGTTTACCAATAACTTGTGCAATGACACAAGCTAATGCGTTCATATGAAATAGAAGGTGTATTTTACCAAATTATCCACCTGCTGTATGATGCATTATTTATTTATTATTGTTAAACAACATGTAGATAGAAGGAATTAAAATTTCCTTTTTTTCTTAATTCGTTGTAACCAAGATGTCAGGGGGAGAACAATAGATTCTTTGAAGTTTTGCTTTCTACAGGGTTTCTTCAAAACCCCGTTGTTTTTATTTCAAAATGTATAAACATATCAAATAAATAAATTGTTAATAACTTCTTCAATAATAAAGTAATCTTGATAATAAGTATATAAATTAACTTGTTTTAAGCGCCTTTTTATTAGGGTAATGTAAGATTGGATTTTTAATGCTAAAATAATTAAGCTTTTTAATTGATTTTGAGTCTATTAATTTTTTACCCATTTGGGTAATTTGAAGTTAATTGATTCTAAATGAATAAATTTTTTTTTTCAATTAGATATGAATTTGATTGACTTTTTATATATCTTTAAGCATTTAATTGAAGAAATATCATTGTATAATGGAATCTTTTATAACACCAACAACGAAAAAGGTCAGAAAACCAAGAGGAAGTAAATATGATAGACATGATTTGTTACTGGGTCCTTCTGCTCTCTTTAATTTAACACACATGGTTAAAAAATATAGATGTTTATCATTTGAAAAGAATCCTAATCATGATTTCAATGATTTTATAGAAAAATTAGAAAGCAAGAAAGACACTTTGAACTTTAATGAGAGTGCAAACATTCCTTATTCAAATGTAGGCTTAGGTTTTACTCCATCTCAACTCGAATTAATAGATTGGCAAAAATCTGTTGTTCAAGACATAACCACGGCAACTGGTTTGGTCTTTGTTTCACTTTACACTAATAAAAATAAAGATAATAATTTAACATCAACTGCATTCAGATGTAATATGGATTTAGATGGTAGTCGTAGTCCAACTTCCAAAACAATAAAGAAAGAATTTTTTTGTAAATCATTACTTTCTTTCCACTATTATTCCAATTACAATTTTGTATCTGTTACAATAAAACATGGTTGTCTTCATCCAATTCCAAGAAGATTAGAAATTCCAGAAGGTTTAAAACAATTTATTATTGAACAAAATTGTTTTCTTATCTCTGAACTTAATAAACGTGTGGCTAGTGACATAAGATTTAGTTACTTTTATAACCAATCCCCAAAAAAAGCAAAATTGATTATTAAAAAATTATGCAATGAATTAGTGGCCGTATAATGGAAAAAATATGAAAATGCTGTTGAAAGTGCAAAACTATTTTGTTCAGAAGGTCATATTTCTACTGATATTGTTATCAAATTTCTACAAAAGGTGCTTTGTGATTATACTGGGCTAAAATATATGACTATCAACATGTATACAAGGAATATTAAAGTCATAGGAACTTGTTGTGGTCCTACTAACATTCAATATTGCATGTGGCATTCAATGAAGACAATTAAAAGTAAAATGAAAAAGAAAAAATCAAACAAGATCAAGACTTCTCCTTTTTCTTTCATGAAAAATAATGATTGGTTTGATCATGACTTGTTTAATCTTTTTCGTGACAATGCCCCTGATGTTGAGTATGTTGATAAAAAATTTACATCACGAGTAGCCCATATAATTAGAGCAGCCGGTAGAAATTCACTACACTTTTATACGAAACAAGATGAAATTAATGAAGGCAGTACTGGGAATATCAATGTTACTTTTACAAGAACTAAAGAGGAATTATATAAACAGCTCTTAAAAAAAAATTATGAATATTTTTTTGGTTGAAAATGGTAAATTTTTATTTTTTCAATACATATGCAATCAATATCTAGCGTCTGAGAAATATTCTCTTTGAAGTCGTGTTAGAAAAGATTATATTTTATTTTCATAAATACCATTTTTAATATTTATTCTGTCGTAAGCGACTTTTGAGTAAGTCAAAGTAATAACTTCAATAAAAAAAATTATTTGGTAATACATGATGATTTATTACTATTTATTAATTTATCCATCTCGATATTAAGTTTTCTGGGAAATGATAGGAATGTAAATGTGTTATTGGAATTGGCATTGTTTGAATCGTTTTAAATTTTTTGTAACTCATTTTCTATATCAAAATATTGAAAATTAAACCATTTATCATAATTTGAAAGTTCCAACTCCGATGGCATAATTTTAGCACTTTCAAAAGGATCATGATAGTATGTTTGTTTCAAAACATCCTTCTTACTTCATTTCTTAATTATTTCAGGCAAATGTTTAGCAATATTGTTTAGGGGAACTGTATCTAAAATATGTAGGTAAATTTAAAATTGCTGATGTGCTTTATTATCAAATGAAGTGATCGTAATTTAATTGTCAGTATTGTTATGAACTTCCAGGATTCTATCAGAATTAAAGTATCGTACCCTAAAGAATGTTTTAGATTCAAATTTAGGGTTATAAAATATTTGATTTTAAAACTATACAAAAATGACACAAATTTATTACATTATTGCAATTAGTGGTAAATAAAGTCTATTTGAAAAGATTCCTAATCAATAAGGAATATTACTACTATTAACATTTCATCATCTTTATAAAAATCAAAAATATATGTCTTTTGTATATAAAAAATTTTGTCATTTATTTTTTTGGTTGTTATTTTTTTTAATATCTAATTTCATATGAACCAGATTTAGATAAATATTTAATCCATTTATTAACATTACGATTATTATTATTAATGGTAAAATATCTTACTACAAGACCAGAATTACTAAACATCATAATATCAAAATTTAAAGACATTGATGGTCTTGACCATTGTTGTAAATCTTGTAATGTAATATCCTTTGTTGGTACCGTTATTGCACTCATTGAATTTTCAGTGGAACCATTAAATTTATTAAATTTCCAAATCATTAAATTTTCTGTTGGATCAAAATTACATGAACCATTAGTACAATTAATTTTACAATCAATAGTACCTGGTGGTACTGGTATCTTTAAGATAACATTTTTTGCAGATAATTTATTGGGGAATAATGATTTAATAATAATTTTATAATCAATTGAATTACCATTAACTTGTGATACAATTGGTGTTATTTTAAATGGTAAATTTAAATTTTCACGACAATGATATTTCATTAATTCGATAGTACCAATTGGTGGATTAAATTTAATTAAATGATTTTTTTCAAAATTATCAATTGACACACAAGAATGAAATTTAAAATCATTTAAAAGAATTGTTTTATCATTAATACCAAATTGACAAATTGGTGAATCCTTTAAATTTGTAGTTAAATCTATTGTACCATCCACATAAGATTTTAAAATTGAACCATCTTTAGAGACTAATATACTTATCTTTTCAATAACTTGTAAAATAATTTCATTTTTTTTTGTTCTTGGTTTAGGTAAATTAATTGTACTTGTTCTTTTTAATATCTTAGGAATTGTTGCATCTGTCAATATGTTATTAGTAGAATCTAACCCAATACTATTATTAATTTTATTTTTAATGATAAAATTATTATTGTTATTATTATTAAAACGAGAATTACCATTATTTATTGATAATATTTGATTATAATTTTCCCTGGGTTTTATAGACATTTTTTTAATAATTTCATTAATATCAGTAGTGGTAATAACACCACCCGAACTAATCATACAATTTAAAATTTCATAACAATTCATAAATTCATCCATTAATAAGAATTCATTATTAATACCATAAATTGATAATAAATCATTTAATTTATATAAGAATTCCCAAATTGCGGCACTATTATCATTATTTCTACTTACTGTTACTAACCAAAGTTCCGTACCATTATTATCATTATGATTATTAATATTAGTTAAACTGTTGAACGCATTATTATTGTTATCAAAATCAAAATCCCTGTTGTTACTGTTATTATTATTATTATTATTATTAATATTGTTATTAATATTATTTGATTTAATGAAATGGAAAGTTGTTGAACCTAAAGTTAAAATTGGTGATCTAACATCTAAATTATTAATTATTTGTACACGAAAGACATCAGCAATTGATCTTTTCAAAGTTGGTTTATAAATTCTGGATACAATAAGATCACCTCTTGCGGAGTACACTAACACAGCCCCTACCATTACTTTCAACTATTTTATATACTGTTATTTAACCAAAAATTTATTATTTTTTGATTTTTCAACAGTTAGAGAAAACACGCTGACGTGATCAACGCGAATAACGTAATCTGCTGACACACCATCGGAATTATTTTAAAAAGGAAAAAAAAAAATTTTTTTTCAAACTCATCGCAAAAAAATAATGAAAAAAAAATTTTTTTAATTGATAAATAAATTCTTTACAAGGATTGCAGTTTAATTAAGATAGTTTTTGAGATTTTAAATAAATCATTTACTGTTGTTATTCAATACATTAGAATAGAAAAACAGGAAAAAAAAATTTATAAGAAATGTCAAATAATATTGTTGTATTTGGTGGTGATTCACATCCCGAATTAGTTTCTGCAATTTGTGAAAATTTAAATATATTACCATCAAATGTTGAAATGGGTAAATTTGCCAATGGTGAAACATCAATTCGTGTACGTTCATCTGTACGTGAAAAAGATGTTTATATAATTCAAAGTGGTTGTGGTCATGTTAATGATAATTTAATGCAATTAATGATTTTAATTAGTGCTTGTAAATCAGCATCAGCATCAAAGATTACTGCTGTTTTACCATATTTTTGTTATACAAGACAACCAGATATTCCATATACAGATAAAGGTGCACCATTATTATCACATAATGATAATATTAATAATAATAATAAAGCATTAGATAAAGCAATACGATCCACATTACAAAATGATAAAAATACACCAAGTTTAACTAAGACAATTTCATCATCACGTATACCAATGATATTAGATGGTAAAAAACCTACAAATTCCAATAATGATGCAGAAGAATTATTTAATGCACAAAATGCTGGTTATAAATTATGGGTTGTTCAAGCAGGTACATTAATTGCCAATTTATTAACCTCGGCTGGTGCAGATCATGTTATTACAATGGATTTACATGATAGACAATTTGCTGGGTTTTTCAATATACCAGTAGATAATTTATATTGTCAACCAATAATTCAAAATTATATTATGCATAATATACCAAATTATGAAGATACAGTTATTGTATCACCAGATGCAGGTGGTGCCAAACGTGCTACAGCGATTGCAGATTCATTAAAATTATCATTTGCTATGATTCATAAGGAGAGAAGATCACAATTATTAAAGGGACCACCAGATGCAACATTAACAAGTGGTGCCACATTACCTAATAAACCATTATTAACACAAAATACATTACCAAGAGATATTTCCAATTCAAGTATTTCATCATTAAATTCAAAATCATCAAAATTTATTCAAACAACAATGTTAGTGGGTGATGTACGTAATAAAGTTTGTATTTTAATTGATGATTTATTAGATACATCATATACTATTACCAGAGCGGCAAAATTATTAAAGGATCAAGGTGCTATTAAAGTTTATGCGATTGTGACACATGGTATATTTTCCGGTGATGCATTAGATAGAATTCAAACATCACCAATTGATAAAATAATTGTATCTAATACAATTCCACAAAGGGAAACTGTTAAGAAATTAGGTAAGAAACGTGTTGATATATTAGACGTCTCACGTGTTTTTGGAGAAGCAATTAGAAGAATTCATAATGGTGAATCAATTTCAATGTTATTTGATGTGTAAATTAAGGGGGGAAATGTAAGAAATTTTTTTTAATTCTAATAGTTGAACCAAAATGGAAAAATTGAAAATCGTAAAAAACAAAACAAAAAAAAAAATGTATATAAAAAATATATATTTGAATTATAGTGTATTGTAATTGTTATTGTTGAATAAATTATTAATAGGAAATTAATCGAATAAAAAATGCCTTTAGGGAGTTTTAATTGAAATAAGTTTGAGAAAAACCATATATAAAATAAGTTGAATAAATACAAGTAGATACAACTAAATACAATTTTTAATATGTAATAATTCAAACAATTTCGGGTAAAAGATTTCCATCCATTATAAATTAATCAATGCATAGTGAATTGTTAACTGTAACAAAATTGTACATTAATTTAAACTGTCCCAAAACCAATTGTCCCAAAAAAAACCAAATTGTCCACACCCAGACATCTGCCCCAAAAAAATAAATTACAATAAAATTCATCGAAATGCCCCAAACTGCACCCACACACCACCCCAGAAAACCAAATTAATTAATCGGAAAAAACCATCAAAAATCGGTAATTCCATATCATCACACCACCAACGCATCAACCGAGTCAAATAACTGCACGCATTTTTTTCCACAAAGAAAAATTTAAACAAATCGGAGCGAAAATCGGAATAATGCGTGTTGGTTACCGTTTTGGGACAATTTAATTAATTAAATTATTGAAACGGCCAAATTTTTAATCGGGTTTTAAAATTATTGGTAGAATTTTTTTTTAGTAAAATGGACAAAATGTTCGAAGGGCAAAGCCGCACGTGAGGAAGCGATTGGGACAAAAAGGGATTAGATTGTTTTTATCAGGTGGGGTGGGGGGAGAATTTCTTTTGAGAAAGGGGGAACTGGATTTGGGTGGGTTTTCTGGATTGAGTTGTTGGTTTTGTACAGAATGCGAGGGGGTTGTGGGTGGGGGTGTGGGAATGACCCCTGGGATGGTGATGTTGATTATGGGGGATTGCAGTGTTCAATTGTCATATTTGTTACGTTTCTTGCGGTTGTTGCCACCGTGTTCAAGTTGACGGTGATTGTACACCCGGGCCAATTAAGGGGGAGTGGCAAATTTAAATTGAAATTGCCACGAGAAAAATCGGCATAAATAAATTGTCCCACATCAATCGTTTATACCGCAATAGGAAATCGCTGGCCATATTAAATTAAATTAAAGAATGATTCAACAGGGAGAAAGCACAAACAAACAAACAAACTGGAAGATTAATTGCAATCACAACCACTACAACTAACACAAGTAACAAGTAACACAATTTGTTTCCATTTCTTCTAATTAAATTGATAGAATTTAATTTAATAATGACAAGAATTTACATCTCTTGAAACAATAACGATATCTTATTACTATTATAAATATAATCTGTAATTGCCCTTGTTTTATTTATGTTTTCTTTTTTTTTTGCGTTCGATAAATATTCACGTAATTGTATAGTCATTATTATTTTATTTACATTTCCATTTACATTTCCTTTTCCTTTATTATATACTTCTTATTAATTATAATTAACTTTATTAAAAAAAAATATTTTAATTTAATTTCTTGCTTTTTTATTTTTACTATTTAATTGTTTTTTTTTGAATTTTAATTATTTTTAAAATTCTTTTCATTTAATCTTATCTTCTCTTTCATTTAAATGATCAAAAGATTTTTAAATAATAACAATAACATTTATTATATTAATCATTTAAATAATTTTAATTTAATCACAAATAAATTAATTTTAAATTTAAATTTTTCACTTATTAGTAATAAAAGATCATTACATTTTCTTAAAACTAATATCATTAAACAAAGGGATAATTTTCATTTATCAAAAAATTCAATAAATAATATAATTAATATAAGAATGACCGCAAGTGAAGCATTAGCAGCAGCACAAGCTTTTAAACAAAGAAATGCAGCTTTGAAAAAAACTGAATCACAAGTTTCTGTTGTTTCCATTAAGAGACATCCATTTAAAGTTACTGTTATTGGTTCTGGTAATTGGGGGACCACTATTGCTAAAGTTGTTGCGGAAAATACAAAATTACATCCACATCTTTTCGAAGAAAAAGTGGAAATGTGGGTCTTTGATGAAAAAATTGATGATGATATGTTAACAAATATTATTAATACAAAACATCAAAATGTTAAATATTTACCTGATATTGATTTACCTGAAAATTTACATGCAAATCCATCATTATTAGATTCAGTGGATGGTGCTGATATTTTAGTTTTTAATGTACCACATCAATTTTTATCTAGAATTGTAAGTCAATTAAAGGGTCATATTAAACCACATGTTCGTGCTATCTCTTGTTTAAAGGGTTTCGAAGTCGGTAGAAAAGGTGTTCAATTATTATCAAGTTATATTACTGATGAATTAGATATTCAATGTGGTGCTTTATCTGGTGCTAATTTAGCTCCTGAAGTCGCTAAAGAACATTGGTCTGAAACAACTGTAGCTTATCAAATTCCAAAAGATTTTAGAGGTGAAGGTCTTGATGTGGATCATAGAATTTTAAAAGTTCTTTTCCATAGACCTTATTTCCATGTTTCAGTTATTGATGATGTGGCTGGTATTTCTATTGCTGGTGCTTTGAAAAATGTTGTCGCATTAGGTTGTGGGTTTGTAGAAGGTTTAGGTTGGGGTAATAATGCTGCCGCGGCAATTCAAAGAGTTGGATTAGGTGAAATTATTAAATTTGGTCAAACTTTTTTCCCTGAATGTCGTGTGGAAACTTATTATCAAGAATCTGCTGGTGTAGCTGATTTAATTACCACTTGTTCTGGTGGTAGAAATGTTAAAGTGGCAAAACATATGGCTAAAACTGGTAAAAGTGCTTTTGAAACTGAAAAGGAATTATTAAATGGTCAATCCGCACAAGGTGTTATTACTTGTAAAGAAGTTCATGAATGGTTACATTTATGTGAAATGACTGATGAATTCCCATTATTTGAAGCTGTTTATCAAATTATTTATAATAATGTACCAATGAAAAATTTACCTGATATGATTGAAGAATTAGATTCATTTGTTACTGAAGATGATTAATTTAATTTAATTTAATTTAATTTAAAATTATTATTATTTTGTTTTTTTATTATTATAAATTATTATTTTCATTATTTTCATTATTATTATTCTTTAAAAACCAAATTTTTCTACACCAAGATTTAATTCTTTAATAAGATTTTAATTTAAAAATTTCTTTTATTAATTTTTTTAAATTAATTTTTAATTTTTTTTTGTATATTATTATTAGTATTAGTAGTATTATTATAAAGATAAATGAGTTATGTATGTCATATTAATTAAAAAACCCAAAAAAAAAAAAATTTACGATTTCAATATTATTATAAAAAAATATCGTTTCTTTATTATGTAAATTATTCATTTTATTCTTTTTTTCTTTCATTTCTTATTTTTTCTCTGTGCATGATACTTCTAATTGAAAAAATCTATTAAAAAACTATATAATAATTATGAAGTCATCAAATATTATACAAGGGTAAAAATTTATACATTAATTTGAATAATTTAAGATTCATACAATTGTGGTTTTTGTTTTATTCAATTAAAATTTGACAAGTTCTCTAATTTAATTCAATATTTGAATTTCAAATTGTTCCAATATCATTGATACTATTTCAAATTGGAAGAAATGGAAATAGATAATACATGTTTCATCAATTAATTTACCCTTTATTAATCAATTTAATAATGTGGCTTTTATTTTTAAGTTACTTTTATTTTAATTACTATGGGAATATTTAAATGATGATCTCTATTATTACCCGAAGACTATTTGAACTTTGATTGTATAAGACAAGTAAAGTGAAACTAAATACTCATAATGGAACAGTGTTGAAGAGTAATAGTATAGTAATAGTAAAGTGATAACAAAGTGATAACAAAGTGATAACAAAGTGATAACAAAGTGATAACAAAGTGATAACAAAGTGATAACAAACATTAGTATAAATTATATGATTTAACAATGGGTAGTACCTTTTATATAATAACATACATTAAATAAACTGCCCTGAAAAAAACATGAAGAAAAACATTAAGCTGTTTTTTCTTCACTGGTGCACAACAGGCTGCACGTGACGAGGTGTATATTTTGACGGCTCGTGCTTAAGTTTTTTTTAGGGCATATAAGTTTTTATTTTGATTATTCCACATTTTGAAAATAATGTTATAACATTAACTAAGAATAGATACTTTAAGTTAAAAATAAGGATAATATATAAGAATAATACAGTAAAATAGGTTTTAATTTTTGTTTTTAGATTTTTTTTTTAACTTTAAGTTGTTTTATCAGAACAAAAATTACATAATAAGCTAATATTGGTGATTTTAAATAAACAAATTTACAAAACAATTAAATTTGTATAGTAAGACGTACTAACTAAATACAATAATCAATTGAACTTAAAATAATTTTTGGTTGTTAAACGTGTTAGTGTTTTATCTTGCAATTATTACTTAACCTTCCAGTATGAAGAAAACATAACACTTGTTACTTTAACTTTTTATAACATTATTGTTTCTTGAAACACTTTAGTTTTTGGCAAAAGTAGTAATTGTCTTTCATATTCTTGTTTAACGTTAATTGATATAGAGGAATAATAAAATACATACACCAAAAATATATATTATTTAATCGCCATAAACTGTATGTACCCTTAACAAATAATTCAATTTTGTAACTGTTTGAAAAAAACCAGTGTGGAAGGATTTTCCAAAACCTACCCGCAAAAACTCCCAGACCACGTGTCCACTGACTCCAAAAACTCACCGCATTTCCGTGGAAAAGCTCCACACTCGAATTTCCTCTTTGGGCATTCCAATAAGGACATTTCCACAAATGTCATCAACACCCGTACACCGCCACCGCCGTTATCAATGACTCACCGCGGAAAATTGCCGTTTTCGAGCCTTCGCCAAATATTTCACTTAACGAACAATGCAAAAATAAATGAGTAATCGCTATCTTTGTCACTTAATGGAAATTATATAAATACTCGCATTTTTTTTCACTTAATGGTTATATTTCATTTTTCTCTTCTCTTCTTTTTTTTTTTCAACCAAAATAATTAAAATATTATCACTTACTGTTTTAAGTAACTATTACTGAATTTGGTTTAATCGATTGAATCATCTCATTGCATATTAATACATATATTAAATTATTATTACTACTATCACTACTATTATTAAAGAAAAAATGTCTAAAGGTAAAGTTTGTTTAGCTTATTCTGGTGGTTTAGATACCTCTATCATCTTAGCTTGGTTATTAGAACAAGGTTATGAAGTCGTTGCTTTTATGGCTAATGTTGGTCAAGAAGAAGATTTTAAAGCTGCTGAAGAAAAGGCAATGAAAATTGGTGCTACAAAATTCGTTTGTGTTGATTGTCGTGAAGATTTCGTTAAGGATATCTTATTCCCAGCTGTTCAAGTTAATGCTGTATATGAAGATATTTATTTAATGGGTACTTCTTTAGCTAGACCAATTATTGCTAAGGCACAAATCGATGTTGCTGAACAAGAAGGTTGTTTTGCCGTTGCTCATGGTTGTACAGGTAAGGGTAACGATCAAATTAGATTCGAATTAGCTTTCTACGCTTTAAAACCTGATGTTAAATGTATTGCACCATGGAGAGATCCTGAATTTTTTGAAAGATTCGCCGGTAGAGCTGATTTATTACAATATGCTGCTGAAAAGGGTATTCCAGTGGCTCAAACTAAGGCTAAACCATGGTCCACTGATGAAAATCAAGCTCATATCTCTTATGAAGCTGGTATCTTAGAAGATCCAAATACTACTCCACCAAAGGATATGTGGAAATTAACTGTGGATCCATTAGATGCTCCAGATAAACCACAAGATATTACTATCGATTTCGAAAAGGGTTTACCTGTTAAAGTTTATTATACTTGTAATGAAACTGGTAAGGAAATTGTTGCTACTTCTCCATTAGATATCTTCTTAACTGTATCAAATGTCGCTAGAGCTAATGGTGTTGGTAGAATCGATATCGTTGAAGATCGTTACATTAATTTAAAATCTAGAGGTTGTTATGAACAAGCTCCATTAACCGTCTTAAGAAGAGCTCATGTCGATTTAGAAGGTTTAGTCTTAGATAAAGAAATTCGTGGTATTAGAGATCAATTTGTTACTCCAACTTACTCTAAATTATTATATAATGGTTCTTATTTCACTCCAGAATGTGAATATATTAGATCCATGATTGAACCATCTCAAAAGACCGTTAATGGTACAGTTAGATTATCTCTTTATAAAGGTAACGTTTTCGTATTAGGTAGATACTCTAATACTGAAAAATTATATGATGCTACTGAATCTTCTATGGATGAATTAACTGGGTTTATGCCAACTGATACTACTGGTTTCATTGCTATTCAAGCTATTAGAATTAAAAAATATGGTCAATCTAAGAAGAACAACAATGAAAAATTAACTTTATAAATTTGATAAAAAATTAAAAATTAAATTAATTAATCATATTGTATAATGTCACATCTCATTCTCATCTCATATATCATAATGTTATATAAACTTTTATATATTAAATAATTCAACAAGGTAAAGAAAAAAAACTATAAAAAATAAAAAAAATGTTCATCTTTTATTTATTGGATTTAAATTCAATTAATTTAGTATATAAATAAAAATATCCTTTATTTACATATCCACTTATTTGAAAATATAATTAAAAAGAAAAAAATACTATAAATCACGCTCAATGAACGATTCAATCATACCAATAGCAGTTTCTTCATAACCTTTGACTGAAACTTTATTATCCTTTAATTCGGTATTTGGTTGAATAAATTGTCTACGTGGTAATCTTTTAGAAATAACTAAATCTCTATATTTAGCTAATTCATCTGGTACATTACATCTATCATTGAAATATTCTGTACCATTAATCACATCACCAGAACATTTATAAATATGTAAATGTAATAAATAATCTGAAACAGCATCATGACCAACATTTTCAATTTTAGAACGATCTAATTGAATTATAATATCTTGACCTTTATCAGTATCAATTGGTTTAAATGATAAAAATTTATTATCTACACAATGCATTAGGAATGTTTTCATAATGGAAAATCTTGCTTGCATATGAGCTTGACCCCATTTACCAGTAATTGGATCCCAATATTCTAATGCTAATAAACCAGCTCTTGCCATTTGTAAATAACCAATATAGATAATATCATCTTGTTCTTCTTTAGTCTTATAACCAAAAATTTCTAATAAATTTCTATTAGTAATTAAGTACATGGCAACTAATTCAGCACGTGTCTCTTCCATAGAACCAGCAATAGATCCATATTTAGACCCCCAAGTTTCACCAACATGATAAAATGTTTTAATTGGATTACCATCCAAACCCTTTGGTGGATTTAAATTATTAAAATTAAATTTACCATTTTCAATTTCACACATTAATTTACCACTACCATGACCTAATAATTCATGAATCCCCACTTGAACTTCAAATGATTCACCTTGATATCTTTCAAAAATTTTACGATCAGAATCACTAATAAAACTTGGTGGATATTTTTGTGATTTTTTGGTTGAAGCACTTAAAATATTACCTAATGAAACATTTTTAAACCCAATATTTAATCTAACGTCATCATAATTTGGAATATTAATACCTGCTGGGATACCACTACCAGTGAAAGTTAACACTTCTAAAGAAGTAAAATCAGGCGGATTAAAAACTGGTTTTTCCCAATCAGCTGTCCATGGTAGTAATGAAATAAATTCTTGTGCATTTTCAACCATTTTTTTAAATTTTAAAGTACGTTCTTTATTTTGAATCGATACCAATGATTCAAATTCACCAATAATACCAGATGGTTCTCTATAAGTTTCAATAAACCCAATATTGGTCTCTACACTTGGTGAAATATCTTTAACCCATAATTTTTGTGATTCCTTATGTGCTTGTGAAGAACCAGTTTGAAAATGTTTAATGTATTCAGTCAACATATCCTTTTGAATATTATTAGCCGCATATTTTTGAGCTTCTTTCAAATATTCTACAATCTTGATCATTTCACGAGAATGATCACCGAATTGAAATTTGAAATTGATTCCATCAATGGTAATTGTATCCTTAGGATAATCAATTTCATTTTCTAAATTTGATGATGAAACTAATATAATAAAATTTTGAGAATCAATCTTATTAATTCGTGTATTTTCAGGTAAGATACTACATTGAGCAAATAATTTCTTCACAATTTTCATATCATCTTTAGAGACAGGTTCACCTAAATAATATGATGAAATGTAACCATCTGCTGGATAACCTAACATTGATTTACTATTAATTTCATAAATTGAATCGATTAAATTTTCATATTTTTCATTGGATAATTTTGCAACATTAATTAATTGTCTCCAAAAATCTTTAGAACAACTTGGAATAAATTTTGAATCACCAAATGATTTAAAATTACCTAAATTACCTAAAAATTGTGAAACATATTCTAAATAACCAATTGTATCTTCAGATTCTATATTTGGATATGTCCCATTTAATGATTTATGAATATTTAAGATAAGATCGAAGATACCTTCAGATTCAGGTGAAACTTGTCTTAATACAATTCTACTACCAGCATGAGAAGCTTTACTCATGAAATGAGCATACTTGGCCTCATCCCCAGTCAATTGAGTAATGTAGTTATCAACCTCTAACAAGGTGATTGGTGGTTCCTTATCAGCAGTGTTCATTTTATTTTGTTTCTTTACTTTTTTGTAATTATGAATTTTGTGTATTTTATTTTTGTATGAAAAACCAAGAAATTGAAAATGAAAAAAAGGGTTACCAAAAAAAAATAAAATTGATTTAAACTGAATCTTGAATTGTTCGAGGAAGTTTTTTTTGAAGTTATATTATTATTATTTAAAAATTCTATACATTTATGTATTTAAATAGAAAAGAGGAAAAAGAAACAAAGACCTATTCTTCGTAATTCAAAGCAGCATCCCAGAATTCGGTCTCTAATTTGCATACATCGGCATATATTTTAATTAAAGGTTCAATTTGTTCTGGTGGACAAGTTGCACCAATCTCGTTTAAAATACGACCATAGTTAGCCATACCATCCACACACATGGGGGAAGAATAGACTTCTAGCCAATCTTTGTACATTTCACTATCGGTACTAATAATATTCTTCACTTGTAATAAAGCACCAGCATAACCTCTACCACAAGGTGTTAATGAAAACATTAATTCGGAATAACTACCCTTTTCAGCCATGTCAATAAAATATCTAGCATAATTTTTTAATGCTGTTCCTCTTGGAATAGTAGAATAATATTGTTCATCCTTAATATCAAAATATTTCATCAATCTAGCTTTATGATGATTAGCTTCTCTTTCACAAACACTAACCACATATAATTCATTTTCCATATCCTTTTCAGTCGGAGCCTTAGATGCGGCAATACAATGAACACGACGGAAATCAGTTAAAAATAAATAATCTTGTTCCACGAAAAATTTATATTTAAAGGCTGGAAGTGTTCCTAGAGCAATTTGTTTAACAAAGTCATGATTAATATATGACAACCAATGTGGTTTTACCAATGGATGATTTTCTAGATATGAAGTGAAATCTTTTCTAATTAAGGGTAAATCCTTTAAGATATTTGGATTAATATAATTATTGGATGGTTCATTGATAATATCTTTCCCATCAAAACATTCATCTTTAACCATATCTTTTAATGGAGTTGTAATACCGTAAGCATGATTAATAAATTGTTTAAATTCAGTTTGATTATTTGAGTTAATATCCCAACCAATTGCTACTGTATTATGTAAATATTCAATAGCACCATAAACTGATTGTACTAAGTTGTAACCTTGTGCAATATTACAAGAGATGGATGAAGATACAGTACAACTAACACCAGGGATATTGGAGATAAATGTGTCGCCATTTTCAAAAATACTAATTCTACCTTCTTTATCTTGTAAAAGCACATCTTTATTCAAGACATTAGACTCAGAGTCACCTAAAATTAAAATATTGGAACATTTGGTAATATCCTTCACTTCTTGTACAGCTCCTAACATATCCTCGACACTAGTAATTGAAGTTAAAGATTTGATCAATTGGAGGGCTGCTTTGATATCCAAAACAATCAACGTACTAAACGGAGTTAGTTTTTCAATTAAAGCATCATTTGTCACATTTGAAGGATCATTGGAGATAAATGATAAATCCATAATTAATTTTGGTCTTTCTTTATCATTCAAGTTGACCAATAATTTATTTAAAGAATCAATGGCAACTGGAGTTAAAGTACCTGTTTTAATTGCATCACATCTCAAATTCTTAAAATTTGTTTCTAGGGCAGATTGAATAAATTCTTTTGAAGTTGGTTCCAAACTATTTGTTAACTTAGTTGAACGAATTGTTAAACCACTAATACAAGACATACTATAACATCTATGTGCAGTAATTGTCTTTAAATCCGATTCAATACCAGTGGAACCACATGGGTCACTAGCAGAAATTGTCATAATGGAACCTATTTTTTCATTTTTTCTTAATGAAATATATGGGGCTGGAGTATTGATAGTAATTCTTTGTGTTTGTAAGGTCATTATTGAGACTGTTGGTAGGTTTAAAACTATAACATACAATAAAAGACAATACTACAATCAATTCCTCCCTCAATTTATATATCAATCTATTTCTAACAGTTACTTGTAATTTTAAGGTTTTTCAAAGGTAGATAGTAAGAAAATCAAATTTTGTTGGATCAAATTGGCATCTATTAGACATTCATTTCTAAACAAATCTATATTGATGCATTTTCAAATATCGGTAAAAATTATTACATTATAGGGAGAAATTATTTATTCATTTTTTGTTAGTCAGTGTTAATTAAGATAAAAACATTGAACATTCTAAATCTTTAATTCATCTAAAGACTACATTGGATACATCGAAAATAATTAAGGATTAAGAAAAATGTATGAAAATATGTCAAATGTCAATAAACTTATGATAGAAAGTAAATCTTTAAATATAAAAATAAAATCAAATTGAACTTTCTGAGTGACGGAGAATGTCTTAATTCAACAATAATTTCTCGGCCGAAAAAATTAAAACAAGAATCAATAAAAAAATTAAAAAGAAAACTCCGATACGGGGAGTCGAACCCCGGTCTCCACGGTGAAAGCGTGATGTGATAGCCGTTACACTATATCGGATTAAAGAAGTGCGCAAGCCCGGAATCGAACCGGGGGCCCAACGATGGCAACGTTGGATTTTACCACTAAACCACTTG
>JAJLYE010000269.1:0-20241 GCA_030571715.1 Grigorovia jiainica (nom. inval.) | reverse complement strand
TCGATCCACTATTTATATATATTTCATTTTCAATATAAATATCATTGTAAATTAAATTAATTGTAATATGTATTAAATATCATATATATATTAAAGTATTTACAATTTCATATAATATGTGGTTCTACGATAGTTTACAAAATTTTATTCATACAATTATTGAATTTAATAACAATAACAATAATAACAACAAGTTAAATTTTAATGCAATTAACAATAATCTAGTTAATGACGATATAGTTATTTTAACAATTATTATAGATTATTTCTTGATTATATTAATTGGCACAATTAGTTTAATGATTATTTGTATATTAATTAACAATTTTTGGGAAAATTTAAATAATAATAATAATAATAATAATAGAGGTTTTTTACATTCATCATCAAAATATTCAAATACAGATTTAGAGAAAAACTAATCTATATAAATCTATTATTCTTACAAGATCATCATTTTGTTAATTATTCAATCTCAAAATTAACATTCCATAATTTAATTAATATATTTACAGCATATACAATCGTTTTATTTATTCTTATACAAATTTTTTTATTTACTCTAGTTAAAATTATTTTCCCTATTTTTTAATTTGATTTAATTTAATTTAATTTAATAGAAGAAAATCTGTTACTGGAAGAATTTTTTCGGTTTTTCTCTTTTTAAAAATTAAAATTGGAAAGGCACGTGCCCGGGTGTATATTTCTAAGAACTATGCCAATACCCTTTTGTAAAAGAATCATAAGAAATTAGATCCTAAATAATAATTTTCAAAATATAAATTGTTGTATACAATATTGGTATTAAAAATATTATTAATTCATTTGTTTTAAAAAAATTATACATTGATTTATTCAAATTTTATTTATTTTGTTAATATCAAAATTACTTAAAAGGTCCAAAAAGGTTAAAAAACATAAACACTTTTTAAATACCATTAATTAGGACAACAAAATAAAACTATTCATTGTTTGTTAAAAATTTTATATATAGCTTCTTATTGTTTGTATTACTAATATCACCCTAGGTAACTTTTTGTAACACCAATTAAATGGTCTGAATTACTGTCCAATTCTACAAAGTTACCCTTATTCTACGATTGAAAATTCAAAATTTTTTAAAAACGGTCACGTGCACTTTTGCTCTTCAATTTTTTTTTTCCCTTCCAGTAATAAATTTAAATCTAAAACAATTTAATATATAAAACCAAAATAAAAGTAAACTAAACTAATTTATTATTATCAATATAAGAAATATACAAATTAAATAAAAATTAAAAACACTTAGACAATAGCAGTAAAAAAATGTCTTCCAAAATTTTAATTAATCAAACTGCAAATTGGTTAAATTTATCACAAAAATTGATCCTTAATAAATCTTTACCCTTATTATCTTCAAAAATAGCAGGACAATTTTACACTAAAAATATTTTAATTAATAAAAGATTCGCATCACAACAATTTAATCGTGATAAACCACATGTTAATGTTGGTACCATTGGTCATGTTGATCATGGTAAAACAACTTTAACTGCTGCAATTACTAAAATTTTATCAAATAAAGGTGGTGCTAAATTTTTAGATTATGCATCAATTGATAAAGCACCAGAGGAAAGAGCGCGTGGTATTACGATTTCATCTGCACATGTTGAATATGAAACTGATAAGAGACATTATTCACATGTTGATTGTCCAGGTCATGCTGATTATATTAAAAATATGATTACTGGTGCTGCACAAATGGATGGTGCTATTATTGTTGTTGCAGCAACTGATGGTCAAATGCCACAAACTCGTGAACATCTTCTTTTAGCTAGACAAGTTGGTGTACAAAAAATTGTTGTTTATGTTAATAAAATTGATACAATTGATGATCCAGAAATGTTAGAATTAGTTGAAATGGAAATGAGAGATTTATTAAATGAATATGGGTTTGATGGTGATAATGCACCAATTATAATGGGTTCTGCTTTATGTGCTTTAGAGAATCGTCAACCAGAAATTGGTGAAAAATCAATTTTAAAATTATTAAATGCTATTGATGAATATATTCCAACACCAGAAAGAGATTTAAATAAACCATTCTTAATGCCAGTAGAAAGTATTTTCTCTATACCAGGTAGAGGTACTGTGGTTACTGGTCGTGTGGAAAGAGGTAATTTAAAGAAAGGTGAAGAATTAGAAATTGTTGGTCATAATAAAGTACCATTAAAGACAACTGTCACTGGTATTGAAATGTTTAAAAAAGAATTAAATGAAGCTATGGCTGGTGATAATGCTGGTATTCTTCTTAGAGGTATTAGAAGAGATCAAATTAAAAGAGGTATGATTTTAGCTAAACCAGGTACTGTTAAGGCACATACTAAAATTTTAGCATCAATATATATTTTAACTAAAGAAGAAGGTGGTAGACATTCTGGATTCGGTGAACATTATAGACCACAAATGTATATTAGAACCGCTGATGTTACAGTTACCTTACGTTTCCCTAACGAAGTGGAAGATCATTCTAAACAAATTATGCCAGGTGATAATGTAGAAATGGAATGTGATTTAATTTATCCAACACCAGTGGAAGTGGGTCAAAGATTTAATATTAGAGAAGGTGGTAAGACAGTTGGTACTGGTTTAGTTACTAGAATTATTGAATAATTGTCATTCTTGGAAATAACATGAAAAGTATATCTTTATCTTTTATATATTTAATTTACATTTATTGCCTTTATTTATATACGCCAAAAAAACCTGTAAATAAATAAAATTTAAAATAAAAAACGAAAATGGCAAAAAAAAAAATTATTTTTATCTAGATCATTGACAATAGTAACAATTAGGATTAAATAGAGACCTTGAAACAACCTTTGTGATATATACCTACAATATTATGGATGAGAGAATTAAACCATTGCCACATACTCCAGGGTTTTCAAATCTGAATGATAATATAGATAATAATAATTATAATAATAATCAAAATAACAACGATGGGAATAAATTTCAGATGAGTCCAGATAGGAAACCAATTGATAGTAATATTGGTGATAATGACGATCAAGATGATGAATTCGAATTTTTTCATGAATTTAAAAGAGAAAAAGTTAAAGGTATTATACATAACATTACGTCATATTTAAAAATAAATGCCATTGAATATGAATATTTAATGATACCATTTAGACCAGAACAAGATAATGCTAAATTATTAAAATTCTTAAATAGTGTTTTTCCCATGGGTAATGGTCAACCAGTAAACGAAAAGAAACAAATTAAAATTATTCAAAAGACAGAAATTTGGACATTATTTCAAGTTTTAAAATATATTTGGTGTAGATTACCTAATGGTGAAATTATTGGTTGGAAATCATATTTAAAATTTAAATATAGAGAAACTGATAAAAATTATCCTAAAAAGGCATTCTTAGATATTATGCCACAATGTTTAGATTCACCAAATCATGCATCAATTGTTTACGATTTTTTCGATTTAATTGTTACCATTTCATCAAATTCAAGAGTTAATAAAATGAGCGCTAGAAAAATTTCAAAAATGTGTGCAATTTGGGCATTTAATAAACAAAATAACTCAAATTCAAATGATATAGGTTATGATTTCGATAATCATCTAAATTCAACATCAAATTCAATAAACAATAACAACAATAATAAATTAATTAATAATACTTTTAATGATGGTTTAAATCAATGGATACCAGCATCAGATGCAATGTTTCATCTTTTATTAGCTTTTTTGAAAAGTTTTGTTCCTAGAGATTTAGAAAGTTCAAATTTACCTAAATCTTTGAAAAGTATTTTGTTTAACAATGATTATCCACCAAAGGGTTCTACAGCTTATACATCACAAACAATTTTAACAATTCCTATGGTGACATTATACACAGATCAGTTTTCCAAAAAAGCTTGGACTTTATTAGAAAGATGTAATGAATTATTAGATTTTAATAATCATGATTTATTTGAGGCTAAGGAAGATTATGCACTTTTGAAATCTCTTTTCAAAAAAAAAAATAATGTAGAAGGTATAAGTAGGAAAATGTCACAAGAATCAAAAAGATTAATGAAATTGATATCTACTAAACATTCCACTTTCCAATCTGGTTGGGCCAAACGGAAATGTCTACCCAATAAATATAATCAACTGGAAAATATTGAAATAACAAGAATTGATATTGATGATTATTTTATTTGGGCTTGGTTATCAACCTTATCTGCAGAGGAAACAGCTGAAAAGAGGAAAATTTTTGGTAGATCATTAATTTTAGAATTCGAATTTGATGGTTTTAAAAAATGGGTAGCATTCCAAGAATGTGATATAACTTTAAAATATGAAAGTAAGAGCCAATTAAAAAAGGTTAAACAAGAAGAATCAAAACAAAGAATCGAAAAAAAAATTGGAAACGATAGTAATACCAATACAATACCTTCCAAACCAATTGTTGAAACAAGAAATTTAACTCCTGCATATGAAAAATTTGGTAACAATGCTAAACCCCCAAAAAAGGCAAAAACAGATTATTCTAAATTATCTAGTGAAGTGTCAACTCCACAAGGTCAATATCATACCGTTATTGATATAGCTTCTCTTAATAAAAATAATAAAAACAATTTACAATCGTTTGAAAATAAAATTTCTAAATGGAATCCTTTAGGTCATTTGAAGAAAAGAAATGATAGTAATACCAGTTTCGATGATCGCTCCACCGCTGAGTCATCAACCATCGAATCTAGAAGAGAATTTGAAACATCATCCGTATACCCACCATCAAAACCAATTATAGACAAAAAGAAGAGTAGAATTATCTCTCAATATAGCATATTAAACCCAGAAAAATATCAATTGCCCGATATTCAAAAGGATGAAGAAGGATTTGGAATTGATTTGTCAACCCTTGAAGCATATGATAATTATGAATATATTGAAGAAGAGGATCCTTATACTGACGATAAATATAAACAACAGAATACCAAAATACCAAACGAAGCATTTCAAAAGCTTAATCCACCCAGCCGTGGTTTATCCCCAAGTCCAAAAATTAACGATTTTGTTTCAATGCAACCCAAAATGATATCTATAGATTCCCAAAGTTCATCTAACACATCATCTTTAAATAAAACCAACCGTCGCTCTGCAAGTGGAACGTTGGGAGAACTGAGTGATATGGTGGAAACAATGATTATTGAGGACGAGGCGGAAGTTACTAATATGGAGGCTCAAACTACTTTCGAAAACATGACGAAATTTGATCAATACAAATCAAAAAATACCTTTGATAATGAAAGCGAAATTTCTAGTCCAATACCCGCTCTAAATATGGCTCCACCAACCAATGGAAATGAAAAACAATATGCTAACAACACCTACCATGACTCTGTTGATTATAGAGAAGATATAAATCATAGTAGACATGATAACTTTGATGACAGATCTAATACCGCTTCACCAAATTTACCAAGAACTTCTCATAGATTGCAAGATATTGCGACGTTTACTCAACAGCCACAACCAAATGCGACAGGTCAAAATACTATTTCACAACTTGAATTTCAAAATATGAAAATACAAAATCATTCAACACATTCATCTCCGGCATCACACAATAATCCAAGAGATAATTTAACCACAAATCAGGGTCAATATTTATCTACAGAGAGATCACCTTCTCCATCTCGTGGATTCCAGCAAGTTCCAAATTTAGTCCCACCTACAGGTCGTTCTAATAGTCCACAACGTCAAATGCTATCTACTTCCCCACCTCCTCACTTACAACCACATATTTCACCTCAAAGTACAGATTATCCTAAGTCTCTCGGTAAGGATAGAATGCCGCCAAATGCAGTTAGTTCGTATGAAGATGCAGAACCTCCTACTTTGAACTCACATGATTATTATAACCAAAAAGATTTATCTGGTAATAATGTCATCCAAAACCAGCAACAGCCTAGAAATTCAAATGACTCTTATAACAGACATCAGCAACCAAGACATTCAGCTGAGTCATATGTTAACCAACAACAGCCTAGAAATTCAAATGACTCTTATAACAGGCATCAGCAACCAAGACATTCAGCTGACTCATATGATAACCAACAACAGTTGTATGAACCTCCTGTAAACCAATACCCCACTAAAATTGCACAATCATATCAAGATATGAAACCAACACAGCAGTATTCTTCTAATTCAAATCCACAACAACGTGATCAGTACCACGGTACTTCTTTCGCAACTCAGTCTAATACCAACCAACCATCTCAAGGGCGGAAAGCTTTATCCAACCCATCGCCCCATCTACAATCTACCCCACAGCAAAATCAACAATCACCAAGAGTAAATAACAGTAACCATAACAATAATTATAATAATAATACTCAGCAAATAAGTTCGACCTATTTTAATCAAAAAAATATTAATAATACTAACAACAATGCCAGTAAAGATAATATTTCTAACCAGCGTAGTGGTCCTAAACAATATGCTTCTAACATAGTAAATCCAAACATGGGTAATGTTCAGCAACAACAAAGGCAACAACAAGGTTATGCGTCCTATATGCATCCGGTTGAGAAGAGTAAGAATATGAATAGTACTATGAATTTGAATAACAATATGCCCAATATGAATGTGAACAATATAAATATGAACAACATGAATAACATGAATAATAATATGTATATGAATACCAAGATGAATAGTAATATGAATATGAACTAATATGAATATAAACAATAATATGAATATAAACAATAATATGAATATGAACAATAATATGAATATAAACAATAATATGAATATGAACAATATGAATATGAGTCCGAGTATGAATATGAATATGGGCCCAAGTATGAATATGAACAATAAGTTGAACACTATGAATAATATGAATAATATGAATAATATGAATAATATGAATAATATGAATAATATGAATAATATGAACTATATGAGTCCGAATATGAATATTAATATTGGTAATAATAATAGTAGTAATATGATGGACAGCGGTTTACCACCACCATCTACTATTCCTATGGCAATTCCACATCCAGGTATGAAACTACATGGTAATGCAACTAATAAAAAACAAGAAAGAAAGCAATTGTATAATAATATACGTAGTGGTAATTTTGGTATTTAATTGTATCTGATTGAGCTTGATTGCATTTAATTGTACTTAATTGTATTTAACTGTATTGTATTATACTTTATTATATAGTTTTTTAGATTTTTAATAATTTTTTTTCAAATTCTTTGAAAGTGAATTCTAATGAAATAATATTGTACAATGACTGAGTCAATTACAGAGAACAAAAATGGCACCACTGAAGTGATTGAAGAAGCTACAAAAGTTGCTAATAATCATGTTGAAGTATTACCTTGGGATAAGGTACAGCACGAAATTCCAATTAAAAGTTTTAGTGGTTATAAAATTAATTTAAATGGGTATATTAGACATGATGTGCGAGAACAACGTTTACAAGAACAACTGAAACAACAGGAATCCCAAAATACCGAATTGAATACAGATAAGGAAGTAGAACAAGAGCAAGAGCAAGTGACTAAAGAATCAACCCCAGTGGTTGGCGCTAGTATAATTGAAACACCTGAAGCGAGCGTGAAAATCGAAGAAACTTCTGTGGAAAATAAAGCCAATACCGTGAATAATGTTAGTTCTGCAGAACCTGATCCCTCCGTTATCAATTAGCTTGAATTGGGGACGGATATGACAAACGTTTTTTGTTTTGCCAAATAAATACATACGTAGATAGATAGATAATGTACAGATCGATTAATTAATCATTAGATACAATAATATTGTGTAATATAATATAAATAATTGCAATGATAAAGATAAAAAATAACAAACTACTTCACATCTTATAATTTACTGCAAGAAATGTCACAAAAAAATTGTTCCATTTTCTTTCCATTAAAATTTTGTGACTTAAAACTAAATTAAAATAAAATTAATTTACATTAAAGTCTATCCCAATACAAAGAAAAAACTTACCACGAAAGAGTCATTTGAAAAGTTAATAAATATAATAACGATGTTGTTAATTAATTTCTTTTTAGTTTTGGTTAATTCTTGTTTCATTAGTGTTTGCTCTGCAGCCGGGATAACTGTACCAGATTTATATATAGAACATAATGCAATTGGTACTAATCCAATCAAAGGTTCTCCAAATTATAAGAGATTTTTTAAATATGATCATGATTCCAATTTCCAAATTAATCAAATTGAACCAATTCGTGGAGTTAATTTAGGCGGCTGGTTGGTTTTAGAACCTTATATTACACCATCAATATTTGAAAAATTTAGAACTACTGATATGAACGACGATAGTATACCAGTAGATGAATTCCATCTTTGCTCTATACTAGGATTTGATAGGGCGCATGAGCTATTGGTTAATCATTGGGAAACTTTTTATACTGAAGATGACTTTATTCAGATTAAAGAGTTAGGATTTAATTTGGTAAGAATTCCAATTGGTTATTGGGCATTTAATAAATTGAATAATGATCCATATATCACTGGATTACAAGAAATATATTTAGATAAAGCTATTGAATGGTCACGGAAATACGGTTTAAAGGTTTGGATTGATTTACATGGTGCTGCAGGTTCACAAAATGGGTTTGATAATTCGGGCTTAAGGGATCAGATTGAATTCCTTAATGAAAATAATTTACAAGTCACATTAAAAGCAATTAAATATTTACTTTACAAATATTCAGGAGAAAAATATTTGGATACAGTGATCGGTATTGAGTTATTAAATGAACCGCTCGGACCTGCCATTGATATCAATGTGTACAAAAATAAATATATTCTACCATTATATGATTACTTGAGAAATGAATTACATGATAATAAACAAACAATTGTTATACATGATTCGTTTTTATCAAATGATGTTTGGAATGGATTTTTGGAGTTTCCGCCCTTCGAAGGAGTATTGATGGATCATCATCACTATCAAGTTTTTTCTAATGGTGAATTAAACGCAAACTTTTCCAATAAACTACAAACTGTTTGTCAATGGGGTAAAGACCATGCAGCTGATAAACATTTGAATATTGTGGGCGAGTTTTCTGCCGCTTTAACTGATTGTACCAAATGGTTAAATGGTGTTGGTAGAGGTGCAAGAATGGATGGTAGTATTGATTCCAAAAATGTTGATAGTCAATTTATAGGTAGTTGTCACTTTAATGATGACATATACACTTGGTCTTTTGAAAGAAAGGAGAAGACTAGAAGATATTTAGAGACACAATTTGATGTTTTTGAAAAAACTGGTGGCTGGATATTTTGGTGCTTTAAGACGGAGAATAGCATTGAATGGGATGCTAGCAAATTAGCTAAATTTGGTATTTTACCTCAACCTTTGACGAATAGAAAATATGGTAAGTATTGTGTTTGAATGAAATCAATCATAAGACGTGTTGCATTATTATTCTACTTTTAACCCTAGACCTTCTTATATAGTTAAATGTTCTAAAACAATTTATATAACAAAAGCAATAATAGAAGGAAAGTAAATTCAAGATGTAGGGAGATATCAATTATATTGCAACTTACATTTGGAGATTAAGTATTAAACCAAACGACCTGATTTATTACACAAAAAGACATTCAAGAAAATGCTTTTTCTTTTTTTTGCCGAAATTTCGAAATTTAACAAACACGAAAAATTAAAACTCATCACTAATTAATAGATATACTCGAATTGTTAAACGTAAAGAGTGAAAGTTACGCGTCAGAGAGCTAATAATGACTTCGATGGCCACAATAGATTTGATATCCGATGATTCAAGTAATGATATCAAAATAAGTAACAATGTGCTAATAAATAACCATAATATTCATAACGTCAACGATAATATTAATAATATTCCTACCGATAACACCACTAATAATGTTATCGCCTCCAATTCTGTACAAAGTCCAACAACTGGTACTGTTTCTAAAACTATTCAATCATCTAGTGATTTTAATAAGAGCGATTTTAGAGATGATGATGATAACTATGACGAGGAAGAAATGAATTTGAGTTTCGTGAGTAATAATGATAGAGATAAATTGGACAATTTAAAAAAGTTACAAACGTTTAGAAGATCCATCTCTAAAGAGAGTGGTGATAGTAGCGATGACCAGCATCAAATTAATAGCGATGGTAGATATAACAAAACTAATAATGCAGGTAAAGATAAAAAGGCCAAATTATTTGATCTTCTAAAATATACTTTAGATAACGAACCCTCCAATGATGATAGTAGTGCTTCGACTTCCATAGAGATAATGCCACATTCTCAATCAGAAAACGTCGCTGCCATAAGTTTAAAACAAAACAACAGACATAACGGCAATAAGATCGACTCGGATGATGAGGATGACTTTAAATCAGATATTGATGATAACAATTCATCATTTGCTATAGATAGATTAACGCAGTCAATTTTAGGCGGTGCAGTTAGCCGTAGTCAGAGTCAAATGCTCAGTCCAATGAAAAGTGAACCTGATTATAAAGATATTAATATCGATCATAACCAAATACGAAATGATGTTGACATTAATAAAATTGAAAATAGCGGTTCAAATACTATTGTTTCTGATGATGACATCGATAATGATGATTTTAATAATAATGAAACCAAAGACATTCTTGGTAATAAAACCAATGATAAGAAGTCTTCACCTGCTAAAGTCGAAAAAGCTAATAACAATGCTTCTAATATAAATAGCCTACTCAATGAAGAATCGATAAATAAAACTATTAAGTCTGTTACACCAGCATTAGAAGAATTTGAGATTGAAGAAATATCTCAGCCTACTATCATAGGAAAGTCTTTAACTGGCAAAAAAGAAGAAGAAATGTCATTAAAGGATTTACTTGGTACATCAACAAATAATACAAAAAGAGAGGAAACATTGTCTTTAGCATCATCTCTGTCAAAGGATGAAAAGAAGGAAGATATTGTGAAAGAAATTTCAATGATTCAAGAAAGGCCAGAAAAGAAACTTACACCTTCAAAGAAATATGAAACATTTGTTTTGGATAGCGATACTGAGGAATTTGTTATTGAAGTCACTAGTTCGCCATTGAAAAAGGAAGAATATACTAAAGAACAATCTATTGATATTTCTTCACCAACAAAGCCGAGTGTGAAACCACTTGTTGACCACCAACGTAAAAGAAAATTTGAGGAAATTACAAAGCGATTAGATGATAATGAGCATGAAAATAAAAAAGCACGTAGTCAAAATATTTTGATGAATTTAAGTTCTAAAAATAAAACTGAGAACCAATCAATTATCATTGATTCTAATGACGAAAATGATGACGAAAATGATAAGATGGATATTGATCCAGTAGAAGCTGAAAATGTCAAGAAGACTAAGATTGAAAATATAACCAAGGAAGCTGTCCAAGATTATAGTAAAATTGAAAGAGATTATAAGGAAAGGGAGAAACATTTAAGAAAAATTTGGGATAGTCAAGAATCCAATAAAGAAATTTTGAAAAGAAAGTTAGCCAAGAGACAAGAAGATGTTAAACAATCTTTAACCAAATTGAGATTGATGAGAAACAAATCTTCATCTTCATCTGTGACACACAAGATGTTAGTGGAAGAAGCCGAAAGAAATTTAAAGAAAGTTCAAGATCGTAAGGAAATAACTTTGTCAAAACTGGAGATGTTTGAAAAAAGAGCTGCCACAACTGAAAGTCAATTAAACACTTTAATTAATGAGAAAAATGAAGTATTAACGAAAGCGAAAAATGAACTTTCTCTGAAGCAAAGAAATAACATCACAAATTCAGTTGTAGAAAAAAGAAAAGCTATATTAGATGATCAACATACTTTGGATAGAATGTTAAGAGATGGTGATCTTTCCGCAGAATCATATTCAACATTGAGTGCAGATATTCAACAACAATTAAATGCCTTAAATGTTCAAAGTTTCACAGCTAAAAATGAACTCCAAGTAGTCAATCCAAACGACGTTAATAATACACAAGTGTCATTAGAATCTGATTTTAGAATCAAACAGTACAATAATTCTTTACTCAAGGCTAAACAATTACTGGATGAAAATTCAACACGTAGTGTTATCACTAAAACACTTTTAAAATCTCATTTAGATAGTCTACAAGCATTTTATAGGCAATTTTTAGAGGCTATGCCATTTCACAATGGTAAATTATTTGCAGTAAGAGATTCTGTGGAACTTTTATTTAATAATGGTGTTAGAATACCCACAGTTTTCCAAGTTTTAGAAGATATTGGTATTGAATATAGAAATCCTGAAATTTTGACGGTTAGTAGAAGAGGTGAATATTTTAAAAGTTTAGAAGTAGCCAAACAATTAGTATTGAAATCTAATAGACCTAATGAAAATAAACAGTTAATTATTGGGTTAGTAAATAAATTATATGAATTAAGAACAGGTATTGATCTAGGTAGACCACCTACATTATCTAAAATTTATGAAATTGGTGCTGATGTCATTGAATTAATTAACCAAGGTCTTAAGATGAAAAAAGTTTTCAATGTTTTAGTTTCATATAGAGTTCCATGCTCAACTGAGGAATTAAGAGAATTTTTTAAAAGATTTTTAGAGAATACTTCAAATGTATTTAACGCTTATAATAATCAAGGAAATGATAAATGGTTAGTAAATAGTGGTTTTACTAGAACTGATAATACAACAATGCCATTGAACAATGGAGCGGATCAATTTAGTGGTAACAGATTAACAAATATTCATGATATTAATGATCAAAAACAAATTCGTGAATTATTAAATAGTGTTAAACAAACCGAGAATACAATTGAAGGTGAAGCAATGACACCAGAAGATATGACAGTTAATTTATTAAAACATCAAAAATTGGGTTTACAATGGTTATTAAATGTAGAAGATTCTAGTAAGAAAGGTGGTATTTTAGCAGATGATATGGGTCTTGGTAAAACAGTACAAGGTTTAGCATTAATGCTAGCAAATAGATCGGTGGATCAACATAGAAAGACCAATTTAATTGTAGCACCTGTGGCAGTTTTACGTGTTTGGCAAGGTGAAATTCAAACAAAGATAAAGGAAGATGCTAATTTTAAATCATTAATCTTTGGTTCTTCAAATTACAAAGCCAGTAAATGGAGTGAATTCTCACGTTATGATGTTGTATTAGTTTCATATCAGACATTGGCGAATGAATTAAAGAAACATTGGCCAGCAAGATTATCTGAAGATCGTAAAAAATTACCAGCAATTGTGGAACCCAGGGCCATGAATTCATTAAAGAGGGCAAATGAATATTTTTCACCATTTTTCTGTAATGAATCTAAATTTTATAGAATAATATTAGATGAAGGTCAAAATATTAAGAATAAGAATACCCAAGCCGCTAGAGCATGTTGTACAGTTGAAAGTAGATATAGATGGATCTTATCAGGTACACCAATTCAAAATAATATGAATGAATTATATTCATTAATTAGATTTTTAAGAATATCACCATATCATAAGGAAGCTAGATTTAAGATGGACATTGGTAATGCATTTAATGAAGGTAAAAAAATTGATTATGATTCAGTAGATAGAGCAAGAGCAATTAAAAAGGTTCAAATTTTATTAAAAGCAATTATGTTACGTAGAACTAAAGATGCAAAAATTGATGGTCAACCAATTTTAGAATTACCACCAAAGACTGTAGAAGTTGATGAAGGCCAATTAGATGGTGAAGAATTAGAATTTTATAAAGCATTAGAGTCTAAGAATCAAAAAATAGCAAGAAAATTATTGAAAAGTAAAGTTCGTGGTAATTATTCTAGTATGTTAACATTATTATTAAGATTAAGACAAGCATGTTGTCATTCAGAATTAGTTGTTATTGGTGAAAGGAAGAAGGAAAGTTCCAAAGTGGCCAATGGTAAGACATTAGAATCATGGATTGCATTATATAGTAGAATTAAAAGAATGGGTGAAATTGAAAGAACTAATGTATCTAGAAGTATGGATATAATGATTTGTATTTGGTGTTCAGAACAATTAGAGATTGAAAATACATGTGTATTAACTGGTTGTGGTCATTTAATTTGTGAATCATGTGTTGAACCATTTGTTGAAGAAATGTCTAATGCTGCAACTGCTAAAGTTGGTCCTGAAGGTGAATCATATGTCCCATGTAAAGATTGTCAAGTATTAACATGTGAACGTGAAGTGGTAACTTACAAATTATATGATCAAGTAGTTAATGAAAATTATGGATTTGTTCAAATTGAGAATGAATATAATAGAGAGGTAAAATTAACACGTGAGAATCGTAACGTTTATAAAGTTAATTTTAATACATTACAACCATCTACAAAAATGATTCAATGTCTTGATATTGTTAAGAAAGTGTTTAGAGAGAGTCAAGATGAAAAAATTATTATATTTTCACAATTTACATCATTTTTCGATTTATTTCAACATTTTATCACAAAAGAATTAAATGTACCATTTTTAAAATATGTTGGTAGTATGGATAGTAATCAAAGATCTGATGTAATTAATGAATTTTATCATAATACTCAACAAAGAATATTACTTATATCGATGAAAGCGGGTAATTCTGGTTTAACATTAACATGTGCTAATCATGTAATTATTGTTGATCCATTTTGGAATCCATTTGTTGAAGAACAAGCACAAGATCGTTGTTATAGAATTAGTCAAACAAGACAAGTATTTGTACATAAATTATTTGTTAAGGATTCAGTTGAAGATAGAATATCAGAATTACAAGAAAGAAAGAGGAAATTAGTTGATGCTGCGATGAATTCTGGTAAGATAAATGAAATTAATAGATTAGGTGCACGTGAAATGGGTTTCTTATTTGGTATTAATGAATTGTAAGTAAAATTTAAGATATATAAATATAAATTTATAATTTAAAACTAGATAATTATTCTTTTGAGATGTCTTGAAAAAATTAATATGAACTAAAATGTTTTTTCTTTACAATGAATAGATTAAATTAAATTTAGTTAAGCCAAATTATTCCACAAAAAATAATGGAAGAATGATATTTATTGTTATTAATAGAGGGTAAAGGAAAATTAACTATTTCCTGTAAAGAGATAATACTATAAAGTATATTTTCAATTTACAAGAATTTAGTTACCATAAAGGGTAGCATAATTTCTTATTTTATATTGAATTATTGTTTAAAAATTTCAATTGCAAAAATGCAAATGAAATAGTTCGAAAGAAAAAAGAAAAGTGGAACAAAAAATATATATATTACTACGATATTTATTTATAATTTTATTAAAATAACTGCAGAAGAACAGACTTAAATTTTAGTTACTGTATTAATTGTCAAATTTTTTTTTTTTCTTTTTTTTGCAATACACAATAAAGAGAATTTTAGATAAAAACCTAAAATTGAAAAGGTACTGAAGTTTAATAGAAAGGAATGTTTGAAAAATTGTCAATTATATGAATATCATATCTGGAAAAGATAGACCCTTTAATGAAGCATTTACTGATTGTTTATAAAGTATTGTACCCATTTATTAAGTAAAATATTTTTGTTATACCACTAAAGAAAGGCAAGAATTAATTTGAATTAAATAAATAAATATATCAGTTCAAAAGTACCATATTGAATGTAATTTAGTGTTCAATAATCTATAGGAAAAACACGAATAACATTATTACAATTGACTCTGACAAATCCCAATATTGTAATAATTTTAAAGATACACACAGTATATTCTTTCCCCATTGTTTTTTAAAACCCATTAAAAACAATTTGAATGCAATTAATAAAATTATTTCCTAATGAGGAAAAGAAAATAACATTTGTTAATTGTCATTTTACCATTTCCATCTAACCACAATACTTAACTCGAAACAACCAATTAAATCACTTTTTCTCAAAGGAAACAAAAAAAAATTGAATGTCAAAATTTGTGCCTCCCTTGGAAAAAGAAAAGAATTCCATAAAGAAAGATCCCAACCAATCCCTTTCCCCTTTGGGGGAAATGTTTCTTTTCCCTTTCCGGTAACAGTCTCCGCGTTTTCCCCAAATGCGGCAATTCCCGCCGGACAGTTTCCCTTTTCGGAAGCGTTTTTTTTTGTTGGGGAAAATATTGGGAGCCTTTCCGAAAAATTGGTTACTACGGGGTTTTCTTCGGAAGGAAAGTTAATTTACAATTGGTTTTGCCGTTTTGGGAAATCGGACACGAATTTGTGCTGTGGAATTTCTTTTTGCGCGTGAGTTCAAGAATTTTAGAATTGTGAGATTTCCAGATCTGGAACAATTTGTACGGCAGTTTTAGTGTGTTGCGTGTTTAATTTGTAAAGGGAATAATTAGAATTGTGTAATTAATTATTCCTCTAGTGGTTTTACTCCCAGGGAGTAATCCTGTTATTGTTTTCAACAATTCTTTAGGAATTTTATTTCTTTGAAAACTACAGATTCTTTACGTCTGTTATAAACTTTAAATATGATATTCAAAAGTTTTATTCTATAATATAAAAACAATTAATAATTAATTCAAAAAATTTTCGATGGAAATATTGGAAACGTCAATACAAACAACAAACATTATCACAATTTAAAAATATAACATATTAATTGACAATAAACAATTTAAGAAATTAAGAAATTAAATTTGAATTAAATTAATTTTATAATAATAATTATGCAATTTATTCCATTATTAACTTTAATCTTAAGTGTAAAAAATTTTGTTCATGCTGAAGATTATCCAGGTCAAGATAAAGATCGTCAAGATCCAAATCAAAAACCAAATTCACATGAACCATTCACTTATAATATGACCAAACAAGATCAAGATATTATTATTAATAGACATAATGCATATAGATCTTTACATCAAGATACTGGTAAATTAACTTGGAATGATACTCTTGCTATAGATGCCGCTAAATTTATTGCTGCTTATGATTGTGCATCTGGTACTATTGAACATTCTGATTATGATTGGGGTGAATGTATTGCTATTGGTCATAGTGTTAATGGTTCTGTTACTGGTTGGTATAATGAAATAAATGATTATGATTTTATTAAATCTGAATTTTCTGAATCTACTGGTCATTTTACACAAGTGGTTTGGAAAGATACAAAACAAATTGGTTGTGCCGTTAGATATTGTAATAAATATTGGGGGAATATTACAATTTGTGAATATGATCCAAGTGGTAATTGGGATGGTGAATTTAAAGATAATGTTAAACCATTAATTTCAAAAAATGATTAAAAGTGTTTTTTTTATAAATAATTATCCATTAACTTTATTACAGATTCCATCGACAATACTAGTATTATTGTTTTTACCATTATTTTCTCTCTCTCTCTTTCTCTCTAGCTACCTCTCTATCTACCTCTTCCAAGCAAAACTACCATTTACTAAAATTCCATTTTTAAATAAAAAACACATATAAATATAGAACTAAAAAAAAACATTGAAATTATTAAGAAATAAATTAAAATTTAAGTATGTAAGCAACTACATTTTTTTTATTATTATAATGATGATATAATTAGATTGCCTTATTTATTGGTCTTAGAAATTGCTTTTCGATATAGCCTTCCTTTATTTTATTATTGGTCCATGATTGATTATTTCTGATTTAATATTTTTAAATATACAGTAAATGAGAAGTAACAGTAAAAATTGAATAACATCTATAATAATAATTAAATAAAAAATGTTCTTATGATTCTTATATAAAAAATAAAAAAATAAAAAAAAATATATAAAATTTATTACTATGACACAAATTTGCAAAAACAGTAAAATACTGAATTTGTCTTTATTGTTATTATTATTATTTCATTGTTTATTTAATTGTGAAGATGTTGAATATATTAAAAATTATATAAATTAAAAAATGGTTAATTATTATTTGAATTTGAATTTGAATTTAATTTATTTATTTTTTTCAATTTTGTTAATAACCCGTTATATGGATTAACTAAATTACAAAATTCATTAATTAATAAATTATTATTACTGATACTGTTATTATTGTCATTATTATTATTATTATTGTCAATATTATTATTATTTGAAATTTGTTTAATATGATTTTCTTTATTTTTTTTCAATTTATTAGTTAATTGGAATAAATCATCATTTAATTCAATTAATTTATTTAATTTAATATTATCATTTTTCAAATTAGATAAATCTCCACTATTATTAATGTTATCTTTATTAATGTTATCTTTATCATTATTAATATTATTATAATCAAATTTTTCATCTAATTTATTATTTAAATTATTAAATTTATCATTTAATTTCATTAATTCATTATTTAATCTTTTAATTTGTCTTCTCTTTAATTTCCAATCTAAAAATAATTGATTATTTGCCATATTAATATCTAAAATATCAATAAGATCTTTATTAATACCATTAATTAAATTAATGAAAATGGAAATATCTAATTCATATAATAATTTATTTAATTTAATTGAATTTAAACTTAAATCGAAATTAAAATTATTATTATTATTAAAATTATTATTATTAATATCATTATCATTTATTTTATATTTAATTAAATCTTTTTTAGCAATCTTTAATAAATTATTATCAAAAATAAAATTTAATGTATTATTAAGTGCATTAATTGAATAAAATGAATTTTTATTAAATGGTATATCATTATTTGTAAAACCAGAATTATTATTATTATTATTGTTGTTATTGTTAAATATTTGTAAATCAGTATTTAATCTTCTTCTTTTAATATTATTAGTAATTTCCAAATCTTTTGCATTCTGCAATTGAATCTTTTCATCTGAATGATTTGATATTTCAAGTGGATCAAGTGGATCAAGTGGATCAATTGGATCAAATGAATCATATTGATTATTTTCGATTTTATCAATATCAATATCATTATTGTTATTAATAATATTCCAGTCGTTATCATTTAAGATATTATGTTGTAAAATAGGTGTATTTTTAAAACTATATTGTATACTATTGTTATCTTGTATGCTGTTATTATAGTTGTTATTGTTGTTGTTGCTATCTATTGGTCTGGAGGGAGTCTTAAAAACCAGGGTATTGTTTTCGTCTTTGATTCTTCTTGAGTGAGACCCACGTTGTCTAAACAATCTTCTAGCTTGCCTGTCCATAATCTGTTGTTATTGTTATTGTTATTGTTATTGTTATTATAAAATTCGATGAGAAATGAAAATGTAAATAAAACCCCAACCCTAAAACAAACTCCAAACCCTAAAACTCCAACCCTATTTTATTTACAAACCCTAAAAAACCCTAATTGTTCAACCAACCCTAAAACACAAACCCTAACTACTTACCAAACCCTAAAAAACCCTAACCCCTTACGCCAACCCTAATTCCCCAGCCCTAACCGACCACCGCCAACCAGGAATAGGGAAAACGGTACCCACGAGAAAATTATCACTAAAATAGGTACCTGGAAAAAATCAATTTCAAAAAAACAAAAAGTTCATTTTTGGGCCGTTTTTCATTTTTTGAAAATTGAAAATTTTTTTTGAAAAAACCGAAAAATATTTTTGAAAAAAATTTGAAAAAATTGGTACCTGATACCTGGGTACCGTCGGTACCTGGGTACCGATTGGCCATTTTGATGAAATCGGTACTTTTTATTTTGACTTATTTCTCTTAGAGTATATACGCTATATAAATAAAACCTCGTTTTTAGGCCCTTTAGAGCAAGATCTTTCATCTGACAAATTTTCAAAAGAATTTGAAAAGTTTTAGACCTATTTTTGATCAAAAATTCAATTTTTTTAGGTACCGACACAGATATTTTCCCCATAGTAAAAACCGTCGGTACTTTGATTTTTTCAAGTACCGATTTTTGAACTTCTTCAAATTTGATTAAAAACTTACCAAACTTCGTTATATGGTACTTTAGATGTCTAATACATGTCCAATAAAGTTCTGAGTAATTATCATTTCATTTAGTATCATATAATTAACTTTTTATTTCTCATACTGGTACCTACTTATTTTCAACTTTCATTTTATTTTTTATTTTTCAGTTTTTTAATTTTTTAATATACGCAGAAACCAATTATTCCATTATTATCGTTTCTTTGGACTCAAGATCATGCTCGAAATTATAATATTCATCATTCAATGTATTCAAATGGTCTCTATTTTCATTTAAACCAAAAAAATTTAGAAACATTCTT
>JAJLYE010000268.1:766-27967 GCA_030571715.1 Grigorovia jiainica (nom. inval.) | reverse complement strand
TTGAAATATCTAATAGTAATAAATTTGATGATATTTTCTTTAAACAATTAAACATTAAGCAAGATTATTATACTGAAAAGGATAGATTTATCTTAGATCAAGATTTCTTAACCAAAGTTATAGAATTGATATTTAATAACTATCAATTCAGTAATAATGAATCATATCCAAAGACTTTAACATATTTATTAACACACCCATTTTATCCAGTATCAAAAACAATTGGTATCTTGAATAAATTTAAAGAAGAACCAAGATTATATAAACAAGTCATTGTAACATGTCCAAACTTACCACTAAAAGAATTATTATTTGAATTATTTTCCATTAAAAACACAGAATTACTATTAGATATTTCAATGAGAATCCTTAAGGATTTTACTAAGGAATCAATTAAGCAAGAATTGAAAAAATTACCAAAAGTGGACATTCATAATTTTATTAAATTCATTGTAGAATTTGATGAATTAGAAACTAATGATGTTGACTCTTTGATTACCCCACAATTATTTGAATTAATTTCTTTAGTAATTGATTCCATTGGGTTATTTGCTTTAGATAAAGAATTATTGAAAGTTTTAACGACATATATTAATAACATGATTAAGATTGCACAAGATAACACAGAATTATGGTATATGATTGATTATAAGACTAATGATGAATCTAAACAAATTAGTCGTAATAATAAGATCAATACACAAGATAAAAATAAGATTATTCCACAATATACTGTGGAATATTTAGATATATGATTAAATTAAGATTTACTTGTATTGACATTTTTTATAGGATAACAACAAAAATAAATGTATATATATTATATTGGCATATAAAATTAGAATTTTTTCAAACAAAATAAAAGAGATAAACAATGATTTTAGTGTTTTGAAATAAATAGTTTTTTTATATAGATGTGATGAAATAAATTGTGTAAACAGGGAAATATTCATATATGCTGGAAATAATGCAGTAAAAAATTTTAGTACTTAAGATTTTAGTAAATATAAATTGTCTAATTGAAATGAAATTAAAGGAAATACTATTATAAATAATTATTAATGTTAATCTAATTTAAAATTAAATTTTCTAAATTCCTTAGGATGCGATGGACCAAAAATATCAATATCATTATCACCTGTATGTAGAATTTTTTCACAAATTGTAACATTTCTTTTATTTTTATCCACTAGGATAATAATTTGTGATCTAGTACCAAAAAAACGACCACCAGTCTTTGTTAATCCAACATCTTGATTACTAGGTGCTGTTAAAGGTGGTATAAAGATTGATTTTGACATTAATAATGGATCCTTTAATAATTCGTGATCATTAGAATCAATAGAACAAATTGAACTTAATTTTAAACAATAATCGATCATTTCATCTTCATTAAATCCCTTGGTTCTTTCGATTAATTCAATTAATTTTAATTTACCTAGTTTAATTTTCCCCCATTCATAGATATCATTATCGTTAAATTTTCTAAAAATATCATTTGAAATAACCACATGTGGATCAATATTATCGTCACTCAGTACAGGAAAAGTGTTACCCACTGAATCAACCACCAAATATTTGCCTGATTTGATATCACCATAGAAAAAGTTAAAATCACCAGATGTATTTAAGTACGGATAAATTTCATTTAACGATTCAAAAGAATCATATTTATTGATATTCATAGAATCATTGTTTAAATAATTAAAGGGTAATAGTCCTCTAGAGACACGTTTATCTTCATTTTTGGAGTAAATCAAATTCCCATTGAACAATTTTAAATTTAACACGGAGCAAATTTTCCCAGTTGTGTTAACACCAATCCAAGTACTGAAAATATTATTCTTGATGTTATCATGTGGTTTATTTAGATCAAATGGTGATAAAATCTTATTACTGTTATGCCAACAAAGTGGATTTGTAGCTCTCTGGAAATATTCATCTCTATTTGATATTAAAATCAGATCATAATCTGGATGATCTCGTGTGGCAAGCAGTATGCACATATTACAGTCAATATTATTATTATTTTAGTAGTTATAGTTATAGTATTATTGTTATGGTTTAGTAACTGTTATTATGGCGGAAATAAAAAATGTAAATTTATCCCTAAATAAAATGTTCGTATTACATGATTAACATCAAAATTTACAGCAACACTTACAAATCAACAACCAAACAACCACAATGGTTAATCAAATAACTTAGAAAACATACCTTTAAACCCCTTCTGTTTATTTGCCTTCTGCTTTTGGTATTTCTCTAATTCTTTCCTGTTCTTTTCCACAGCTTGATTTAATTTCTCTGCCGTGAGGACATTGGAGGACTTGTCTGTAAGACTCGACGCAATACTTTTGGAGGTCTTAGTCGATTTAGCAGATCTTGTGGACTCTGGTTTACTTCTAGTGGAAATTTTAGATGTTTGTCTCTTTAATGTTTCAATTGTTTTCATCTTGACAAGACCAGTTTCTGTTTCCATATTATATTCTTCAGGAAAGGTACTATTTTCAGAGGTTAGAGGTCTATTAATGTCATACGTATGGGTCTTGTTTAATTGTAGATTTGTATTTAATTGTTCTGCAAGGCTATCTACAGTCTCCACATTATCTTGCATGGCATTGTGTGTGATAACTTTCTCCACCGCGTTTAAATTTGTATTACGTAATGTAGTGCTACTAGGTTTATTCTTGAGATCTGTACTGGTTAAGGTTTCAGATTTAGAGATAATAGTATGGTTTGTAGAGGTATCCTTATTGGAGAAGTTGTCATCATCAGCATATATTTCAATTGGTGTATTATTGTTATCTGAACCAGGATGATTTTCTAACCCACCACGAAATGGTTCTGGTTGAAATGAATCAATTGAAGAAAAGGATGAAATATCATCGAAGTCGCTCTCTAATGTAGTGGCGGAACTCTTGTTACTCATATTTAATATGTTTTTTCTGTGTTAAACTTATTGAAATAGTCTTATCAACAACTAGAGGTAAACAAAAACTTTGCTCTAAAAAATACGTTAGCAATGCAAAAGAAACTACACTAATGGATGGAATACACTACTATCGTCTACTATACAAGTCAATTGACGCAATTGGATACGATTATTCCAGTGAAACACTTACAAAACACAAAGAGTTGTTTATCGTAACTGTAACTCAAAATTAAAACTTTTTTTCAGTTTTCTGTCACCTGATAATATGCACAATAAATGTTTAATGAAAGAACAATCAATGATTAATTGACGGTTTTAAATAATGTTTATGACTATATAAGATGTATAAATTAAAATTAAAATACAATGTAGATGTCACTACGTAAAATATATCAAGTTGAATTAAGCTGAAACTAATGCATGACCTAGAAGATCTTTGAATCTTCTGTCTTTAATGACCATAATAACTAAGACTAATTCAATATAAAGTTGTGGATTTTCTACTCTGATCTTGTTTAACACATCAGTGTCAATAATCCATAAGATTGAATCAATCTCTGTTTTAATAGTTAAGGCTCCCGTACTTTTATTATCGTTTTCGATTATTTTACCATAACATGTTTTGGTGGACATAGTTTCGTAAATGGTACCTTGTGGTAATGCAAATGATGCTTTTAGTACACCTGTCTCGACAATAAAGAAAATATTGCTACTATGATAAATTAAGGTATTACTTGGTACAAGTTTTCTTTCAAAATATGGACATAATTGACTCCATAGATCAATTTCTTGGTCACGCTCAGTTTTTTCTTTTGAAGCAATGGTAGGTCTGTATGGTTTTAATGCAAGTAATAACAATGATAATAACGGTTGTTCATTATTTAATTGCTCCTTTAAGGATTTTGCATTCTCTTCTTCGTTCTTAATAATTTTTTGAGCTGCGGAGACAATTTGATTATTACGTGGTGTGTTAATTGGAACCGATGAAAATATTTGATTGATGTTGTGAGGATTAGTTGAATCATTTCTACCTCTGTTACTTGCTTTAATTTTCTTTGCCTTAACTTTTTCTCTAAATTCAGAATATTTTGTTAAGAATTCATTTTCACACCATTCAAGAGCGCTATTTAAATCATTGAATAATTCAACATCGTCTAGTAAACCAACGTTATTGAACGAATTATAAATATGATCTCTTTCACGAATAGATGAAATGATTAATTGAATTCTTTTCGTTTGTGTAAATCTTTTGATTCTATTAAAACCTTCAGCCGCAGAATAATCAATATTATCAGTATTAATATTTTTAAAATCTAAAATTAAATATTTAATTCTACGTTTAGATGAATCATTTTCGCTAATCTCTAATAATTTATCAATTTTTTCTTCGATGGATATAATTGTACCAAAAAATAATAAATTCTGTAATTTTAAAACATAGATTTGCTCACCAATGGCATTCAAAAATTTGCTTTGAATTGGATCTCTGTAAACAGTACTTTTAGCAACTTGACCATTAAATTCACCATTGATTGTTTGTAATTTACTACTATCAATTAAAAATTTGAAACAAGCAATTAAAATACCAACAATAATACCTAAGACAAAATCAAAAATACCCATAGTGAAAACAATAATAACTACAGTTAAATATTCAAAATTTGTTAATTTACCCCAAGTATCCCAAAGAGCTTCTACCATCAATTCGTAACCTAATAAGAAAATTAATGAACCCACAATACAAATAGGAATGAAGGAAATAATGACTGGACCAATAAACATAATTATGGCGGTTAAAACCATTAACAGATAACCAGCCATAGCTGAATCAGCACCAGCACGAATGAAAAGAACACTATTAGTATAAACTAAATAATTTTGAATGGAACCAAACATACCACTAACTAAATTGGACCAACCATGGGCAATTAATTCTTTATCCACGTCATATTTATCCATTTGAACAGACATAGCTAAAGCTGGAACATTAATTGGGACATGTAAAATGCCAAAAAATGTTAATGCTAACATAGTTGGAATTTGTTTAATGACTAACCCCCAATGAACGTTATAAAAATTAAAATATTTATAATGTTCATACCAATTGGAATTATTATCAGCCATTGGGAAAATCCAACCTGAATCACGTAACTGCCCCAATGATAAACTTGGGATAAGTGCAACAATAAAATGAAATAATACTAAAGTTAAAATATAAAATGATGGTAAGACTAATGAATTTTGGAAATGACTTTGAGTAAAGATTAAAACGATGGTAAGAATAACTGGTAGCAACCATTTACCAAACATATCGAAATCAGTAAACAAATCAACTAAGAACGGGATAGAATATTCAAATTTAGCAATTCTTGTACAAACTTCGATACCAGTGATAAGAAGGAAATAACCTACACCACCAATACAACCAATTAAAATATGTCTTGGGAAGAATCCAACAATTTTCCCTAATCTTAATTTACCTAATGTTAAAAATACAATACCGGTAATCATTGAACTAATGACGTAACAAAAAATTGTAGTGGTAATAATTTCATTTTGTCTATCTTCACCTAGAGTGTCCATAATGGACAAAGCCATAGTATGAAAAAATGGTGTAATTTCAATCATTTCAGAGCCGATACTATTTGGGAAATTTGACCAACCAGCAGAAAAAATAAATTGACAAATAATGGTAGAAATATAAAACATTGACATACCAGTTGGACCTAAATGTGAGAAAACTGGTTCAGTTATTGGAAAAATAATCATACCATAAGATAAAGCATCTAAAATATTTAAAAGTAAACCTAAGATAGAAGCAGGTAAATAATTTAAAATATCAAATAAGAAATTTTGAATTTTCTCACCATTAGCTATTCTTCTTTGTGGTTCACCAGCAGAACTACCAGTGTTTACAGACCCATAGGGCTTAACACTTTCAGGTAATGAAGTATATGGGCTCAATAATTCATCAGCAACTTGCTCATTGTTATCTACATCGGTCACAGAAATGGACACTGATCTTGATGATAAGGGAGTTAATAATCTTGAATTTTCATTAATATCGATAACGTTATTATCGGATGCATTATTAAATAGGTAATCATCAAAAGACCCTATATTATCGTCGTTATCTATAACAGCAGTTCTTATTTCATTATTTTCAACTAAATTAATAAAATTATCGATATCGTCACTTTCACTACTATTCAAATTTTCACTGATGACGGCAGTTTGTCTATTAATTCTACTAGCGTCATGGATTGGTTTACTTAAGTGTAGTTGGGTATTATTCATTGGTAATGAGCCAGAATTCTTTCTAACAGAACCTTTTGGTGAAAGGAAACTACTAACATAAGATCTCCCCAAATAATTATTTTGTTGTGAATTTATGTAACTACCGGAACTAAATGATTGACCATTTCCCTCTAAGTTCTGTCTAGGGTCCTGTAAACCTAGGGATACAGAAATAGATTCAGAGATGGACTGTCTCTTTCTATTAACAGTCATTTCTATTTATTTTTATTGGTGATTAATAATGACTATAAATTATTTTATCTTTTCAAAAAAAGAGTAAAAAAAAACTAAAAATGCAAAAAATGTTGAAAAGTATTGAAAATTGTGTAACGAACACTCACTCTATACTATTGAGATATTACAAGAGTAAAGTAAATGATACTTTATTTGTATTAGGGAGTTGATATATATATAAACAATTTATAAATTTTTTTCAATGCAAACAAAAAATACACAGCTAAAAGAAATTAAACTTAGTATCTTATCTTGCTAAGGAAAAAATGGTAACTTTAAAATTCCCACGCATTTCCAGTACAAATAACCTTTACCATTGTCAATAATAATCAAATGTTGGTAGTTCAATCAAGACTCCCGGGTTTTTCAATCAAATCAATAATTACTTGTAATAATTTCTTAGACCGTAACAGGTAAATGGCGATCCCACAGTCTTATATTGAATTTAATTTGGCACAAATGTAATTAAGACCGATTGAAATAACGGCAAATTGCGGAATTTATATTGTTATTTGTTTCTTATTGGTCTGTTTATGTGTGTTAGTCAAGTTGAAGTCCTTTGTTTTTTTTAACTGTGGTTGTTAAAGTTCATCTGATGGCATCTCCGTAGCGAAGAAAATTTTTTTGCTTTTGTTTCAAGAAGACTAAATGACAAATGTTTTATTGTATTATGTCTTTTATTGTTGTCTTTGTAATTGTTCCTTCTCAGGTCTTCTTTTTTCAACACCCTGGTAATTCAGTTTCTACGGTAAATTGTTACTGTTTCTTGAGATTTATCAATAATTGACGTTACCTTTCAAATGAATTTTTTAAATACTTCTTGATAATTGAAAAATTTTATTCTTCAAACAATACACGTCTGTATTGTTTCACTAAAATTTTAAGCTTTGTATCTCCTTTTTATGAGATTACAAAGAGTTTAAAATTACTAGCACGTTTATTAAGCACATTTCTTTTCTCTTAGTCTATTGTTTTTGAGTCTCATTTTTAATTGGGAGAAAAATTTTCGACTTAAAGTTAAACTTCTTGGAAAGGTCAAATTTATTAAAATTGTCTTTTTCTTTTACTACTACAAAGCTGTGGCTATTGCATATCGTTATGTTTCAATGAATTTTTGCTTGTACAGATTTTTGTTTAATCAAGCAGGATATTGCAAAAATTTTATTTCAGGAAAGCAAATTTTGTTATGGTCTTCTTAACTACGAAGTTCTTACTCGGATCTTAGTAACACTTTTCTTTTTGATTTAAAACAATCAAGAAACAATCTAGTTTATTTAGTTGAAAAACAATCCAAATATACAAAAAATTCCAAGTAAATATATATGACATTACCTATTTTACAGTTGTAAACCTTCCTAATTTTAAAAGAATCAGAATTTTCTATTAAGTGCCCCAAAATCATTCTAAGAATGTAACAAGATAATTTCTGCGTGGGGCACAATCTCCATTAAAACCTCAATGATAATACATCAAGCGAATTGTTCGAATATAGACGCAAATAATTTCATCTTATTCTTTTAAAAACTTGGAAGGTCATTGGGGATTTAAAAAAAACAATTAAAGATTAAAAGTTTTTCATTTTTGTTTTTCTTTTATAGAAAATACAAATTGACGGGTAACCTTTTGAAGAAATATAGCTAGGGTTTATCTATTGAATTGCATTTCATTTCGTGCATCAATTCATTTATTCTACAGAGGAGTAAACATGTTAGAATATCTTCTGTAAGCAATAGTTAACTCAACATTATCGTATTCATTAGACAAAAGACAACTAATAAAAAAAAGATTTCATCCATTTAATGATGAAAACAACTTATTGGATATACAAAAAATATCTCCGCGACGGGGAATTGAACCCCGATCTCGCACGCGACAAGCGCGAATTCTAACCATTAAACTATCACGGAAAAGAAAGAAATAAAGAGCACTCACACTGGGGGTCGAACCCAGAATCTTCTGATTAGAAGTCAGACGCGTTGCCATTACGCCATGCAAGCTCAATTTCTTGTTTTTTAAAAAATTGAATGGCTCTTTTTATAGCACTAAAACTGTCACGTTTTTTAGAACAATTTAAGTTATCTTTGACTTTGTGCAATGATTCATGTCATTTTTACTTAAAACTAAAGGCATTGAAAGCAAATGAGGTGACGTCCAAGTCTGAACTAAACTTTTCTTTCTTAAAATACATGAAAAAAAAAGAAAAGCAAAAACATAAAAAGTGGCAAATAATATTAGAATATAGCTTCATATCTACATCCACAAAATAGGAGAAATATTTGAACAGTAGGAAGAAAGGGGCACCATACACTACATAATACTATAAATATAAAAATACAAATACAAATACATAAATTTTCGATATATAATATATATTATATATTGTTCGAAAAGTTTTTAATATTAATCAAGCTAAAATTTGACTTGAGTTGAAACTAAGATATACGTCTCAAAAATAAAATACACAATTCCATGTTTAAGTATTGGTTATAAAATTACCCCTGGCTTAGAATAAATTATTGTTGCTACTGGTTGTATGAAGATGTGTATTATGGGTTGTACCATGGCTAGAATGGGATATAGCTCCAACATCTCTGTATTCTTGAATTAAACTATCTTCAAAAACCCAAGTAATTGGTTCTAAAGTAGGCAATTTACCCTTAGGAATAAGTCTATTTAATATTCCAATATCCCTTTCAATGGGTTGAAAAAATAATTTATCATTTGTTTGCTGGTAGACATAATTTAAAAGATTAATTAATGGTATAATAAAATAGTTTAAGGTATCATTTAATATTGGCAATAATTGTTTATCATTTACTTTTATATTTAATTTATTTATAGATTCTTGTTTGGTCTTCAATATAGTTGTTTGTAGTTTATTTTTAAATTTATCCTTCATTTTCAATTTTAATTTAGGTGCTGATAATTTTTCATTAATTAATTTATCTCTTGGTACAATTACGCTAAATGCATTGATGGATTGTTCTAATAAACCAATGGCTGACCCAAATTGATCTTTCCTGTATTGATCTAATGACACTAATAAATATGTTAACCCATTTAAATAGGTTATTAGCTTACCATTAACAACGTTATTATACCCACTTGTTGAAGTAGAGGATGAAGATATGTTAGAAATTTTCTTGCTAATATTTACCTTTTTGTTATCGCTGTCACTAGAGTCACTATTGGTTTGATTTGCCATTTTCATTTGTAAACATGCCTCTTTGCAACCAATACACAATTTACCATAAAATAAACTTAATTTTGTTGAATCTCTTAAATCATTTGTTTGTAAATCCAATTCGTGACTCTCATCGTTAGTGATAGCTTTCTGTAATTTAGTAAGAGATAATGTAATTATACCTAATTGTTGAACTAAATTCAATTCAATGGATAATTGATGTATATTATTGAACATTTCTACATCTTTATAATCATCGTGTAACTGATTCTTAGCAAAATACAATATACCTAGACCTTTTTTCAAATATTGACCACTAGTGGACCAAAGTTGTGTATCATTTTCAGTATTTACGGTAATATCGTATGCTTCTTGAAGCATATTAAGTGCGATTTCTTGATAGAAGTATGCTACATCTACCAAAATAGTAACCCAATCATTAAGCAACTGTTTATCGTAATAAATATATGCAGTGATAATACTGGCATATTCCAAGCAGCTATCGATCTTCGTTAAATTGTCTACCTCTTGTTTCATCATATTAATACAGAATTGTCTTGATGATAAGATCTCTGCTGACCAGTCCTTACCAGTAGTATTTTTTAAAGCAATAGGGTATTTCATAGTTGTTCGATAATATCAATACATGAAAAATAAAAGACAACGTTGAGTTAGTTAGTTATTCAACTTTAACCGTTCCTTAATTGTAAAGAATTTGAAATTCTTAAAATCTGAAAAAAAAAACAGTTTGCCTTTGGTGTTTACTACTCTTTGAGTATATTATCTTTAAGATCGTTTACTTATAAAAAGCGATAATGGATTTTCTTAATGATAGTGATAACGACGAGTTCCAATTACCCCAAACAAGTGAATTAACAGCAGATCTCTTTAGTTCTAGTATTGATCAATATTCAGTGAAAGATCAAGAAACTAATAAGTTAAAATTTAATGTTGATCAATTCTTAATGGATAATAATTTTCAATATCTACCTCTAGATTATCTAATTCGTAATATTAGCAGTTTGTCGGAGGTTGCCACACAAGATCTACTAAATGGGATCACTACAAATTACGAAGAATATATTAATTTTTTCCAATTGTATAATCGCAATGATAATGATGCCTTAACGAATTTACAAGATACACAAACCAATATAAATAATTTCACTAAGAATTTAACCCAATTGATTGATAAGGATATTCCAAAGACACAAGAGGAGATCGGTGACGTGTTGGAATATTTAAAATCATTGGATAGTATAACAGATAAATTACAAAAACATGAGTTATTGTTAAATGTTATTCAATTTACTAAACAATTAAGTAAGTCATTACATGATATGTGTGCATTTGAGCAGTGGGATGATAATTTAATTTGTCAAATATTGAAAAATGTCAATGATAATATACGCAAATGTCATAATTTAATAAATGAATTTAGTGAATTGAATTCACCGTTTATAAATCAAATTAAAAATGAATATCAAGGTTTGGTACAAGAATTTCAATTATCATTAAAGATATTTAGTGAAAGTTGTCTTGCTGATGTGAATAAATATCCAAAGATATCGCAAGAATTAGTTAGTGTATTGAAAAGCAACAAAAAACTCTGAAAAAATTCACATATAGATAATGATACCATTGAAAAAAAAGAATGTATAATAGAATAATATAATTATAATAACAGAAATATAACATAAAGTAATATAACTAATTAAAATAATAAACATTACAAGATTTATTTGCCTTTTTGATTTTATATAATTAAATTTCATAGATGATTAATTACAAGAGAATAAAATAAAAAATATAAAGAATAAATTAGTTTGTTTTTGTAATAATAATATTAATTTGTTTTGTTAAATTAATTAATGCTTAAATATAATAATATACGTTAATAAATTGTTATTTTATAAATTTAAAAAATATCCATCTTAACAAATATAAAATTGGTTAAAATTTAAATTTTAAAGGGGGGAGAATATAGTATAAAGATATTGATAATAATTGTGTAAAATAATAAATAATTATTATTGATATCAATTATGATCTTGGCTTTTCCTTCTTTTCCTTCCATAAAGCTAATAAAGAGACACCAGAGACCTTAACGACCTTGAATCTAACACCTGGAATATCACCCTTAGCCTTACCCTTTCTACCGAAACCAGCTAATAAGACTTCGTCATTTTCATCAACGTAGTTTAAACAACCATCATTTGGGACGAAAGCAGTAACCTTCTTACCGTTCTTGATTAATTGAACTCTAACACACTTTCTAATAGCAGAATTTGGTTGTTTGGATTCAATACCAATTTTTTCTAAAACGATACCTTTAGCATGAGAAGAACCACCAAATGGAGAAGATTTGAAAGCAGTACCCAATAATCTCTTCTTATAGTTGTTTTCAGCCCAACGGTTGTTTCTTCTGTGGACACGTAATTTTCTAGCGGAATTTAAACCTCTTGGCTTACCTTTACCCATCGTTAATTAAATTTAAATTACTAAATCTTATTTGAACAATATTCATTAATATTATCAATTTTTCATTTTTTTCATTTTTTGCCAATTTGGAAAATTCAAAATTCTGAAATTTCGCGATTTGGAAATGCGTCTGTCCGGAAAGGGAAATTTCTGCTTTGGGACTAATTTTTGTTTTTCTTGGTTTTTGTTTAGTTTTTTAAAGATATTCTTTAAGCATGTTGGGTGTGTGGATGTTTGGAAATTGGTTTTCTCGAGAATTGATAACAGTCACAAAATGGAAGTCATCGGAGATTTTTCCATTTTCTATTTCTTAAAAAAATATTCTCAGATTTGTAGAACTAAGTAGATACACACTGTACAGCACAACAAAAACGACACCCTGTTTACCAACCATTGAATATACACCACAAAATGAATGACAACGAAAAGTATACATTGTTGCTAATTGCACAGTTTTTAAAGGAAAAAGAGCTAAATGAAACTCTCCACTGTCTCTTACGTGAAAGTGTCATTTCTCAGAATTCGTTAGATGATATGAACAGTAACATTGATGATTCCTTAACCAATATCGTTAATGATAGACTTGCATTTAACAAATTTAATGTGACAAAATTGTTAACAGACTTACAAATTGATGAGAATTCAATCAACTCCGTGGGTAGCAATTTAAATCAAGATTTATTAGTATCCAATGGATTCAAATCTTGGAATCATGGTAAATTTAAATTTACCATATTGAATGCATTAGATAAATCTAAGGAAACCGGTATTACCATTGGTACTAGATTTTATACAGACGATAACAAAATTTCAATGATAATGACAAACTCCAGGAAACAATTAATTAAATTAGATTCAAAGTTAAATGTTGTTAATGAATTATTTAAATCATCCACCGTTGTTAAATTATTTGGTAATATTTTACAAACACAGTGGCAATTTACATGTACTTTAACTGGTGCTATTCAAATTTATCAAAGATTTAATGATAAACTTACAGATTTTAAGTTACACGATAGGTTAATTACACATATTGATTTCATTGAAGATACCAAACATTCATCGGATAATGTCAAAGAATTTTATATGGTCACATATGGTTTAGATCAAAATTTAAAAATCTCCAAATTAATAATATCCACTTGCGACGTCAAAGGTACTACTACTGTGATTGATCCTATAGATAGTATTAAATTACCCTCAAATTGTAATTCCTTGAAATTAACTCTCATAGATAGCAGACCAACCATTTTATTGGCAAGAAATGATTTTACACATATTGTTTGTTATCAATTGAATATTGAGGAGAATAAATTAATTAACATTTATAACATTGCCTTAAATAATGCACAATTTTCAACACATGCTTTCAACGTAAGAAATATATTACTGTTTAAAAATGATTTTTTAATTATATCTACATCACATTTACCATATATGAGAATTTTAATTGTTAAATTACCTACAAGGGATGAAATTGCCGCGATGGATAATCCAAGTATGACATTTTATCATAAGATAATTAAAAATATTTCCACTGAAATACCAAATAATTTATTATCCCAACCAATAATTACATATATTGAAAAGATGAATGGATTAATTGTTGGTAATGATGGTGGGTTATATGCAGTAGATTTGGTAAAGAACGAATCATGGCACCTGAACGATAAATTACCATTATATCCCAGTGATGATCCACGTATCAAGGATATGGATTATAATGCAGATAGTAATAAATTAGTAGTGACATTTATTAATAAAACAATTAAACTTTGGGATATTGAAGAAATATAAAATTAACTTATTATTTTCGTTATTAGTGTTATTAATATTATATAATGTATATTATATACAAATAGATGAACAAATTACTACATAAAAAAGATGGGGAAATTTAATTAAAATGGATTTTTTATATATTTATTTTTTTTAATTATGCGAACTTTATTATCATTTGAATAATGATAATATAATTAATTAATAATTTCTCCCAATTCGTTAATTATTGGTCTTTTGGTATATTATGTATTTTTTTATTAGTTAGTTTTTAATATAATTGCCATTAAATTATTAAGATTATTTCATTTCTCTCAATTCTATTCGTTATTTAAAATTCAACTCTTGAAGGAGCATAATCGTTACTATTATTATTATTATTTTGATCAAAATTATTTTGGAATTGGCTATGATTTCTGTTATTATTGTTATGATAATAATTATTGTTTCTATTATTATTATTATTATGGAAATTACCACCACGACCGCCACGGCCACCACGACCTCTATAGTTACCACGACCTCTGAAACCGCCACGACCTCTATAGTTACCAGTATTGCTGTTATTATTGTTGTTATTAAATCTTGTTCTTACTGATGATTGACCAAAAGTATCTAAATTTAATTCCTTTTCCTCTTGCCATCTCATATTTGAATTTGTTTCAGTACTATTTGAAATAGTATCAAAAAATGATGATTTTTTATCATAAAATGAATCATTCTTATCATCATTTTTAGAATCATTATTATTAATATTTTCTTGATTTAAAGTATTAGTTTGAATATTGTTATTCTCATTTTCATTACCCTTGACAAATTTAGCATTATTTGAAGCAAAATCAAAATCATCATTTGGAATTTCAATCTTATGATTATGGTTACGACTATTATTATAATTATTTGATCTAGATCTATTATTATTTCTTTGATTATTATTTAATTTATCAAAATCAGTGGTTTCATTTAATTTTTTCTCATTTTGAATAATTTTTTGCTCCATAGCGTTATCTTCAACATTATCATTTGGTGCATAGACACCATAACCTGCCATTGCAGCGGGTAAAGTTTTATCATTCGAATCAGAATCCATATTTTTTAAGGTTTTTGAATCATCAATTGTCTCAATTGAACCGTAAACAGTGTTAACAGATTTGCTGTCAGAACCAACAGTAGCAGTAGTAGACACGTTTTGTGGTTGTTGTTGATGTACTTGTGTTGGAATTTGTTGTTGTGGAGTTGGTAACGGTTGTTGATATTGTGGTGGTAAAACAGGTTGAATGTCTTCTAATTTAGCATCTAGGATATTTAAGTCCTTCACATCATTACCATTAAATTGAACACTTTGATAAACTGTTGGATTTGGTACAACTTCTTCTGGCCCCCAATTTTTTCTACCTTCAGTACCAAAACAACGAACGTTATTTAACGTGACTAAACCCTTTTCAGAATCAATAGACTCTAATAGCCCGACATAACGGTTGTCAGTAACTGAGATCAATGAGATTGTCTTACCAATATATTCAGACATGGTGTAGTTGAATCAATTGTTATTCAACTGTACAGTAAGTAAGTGTTAAATTTTACGTGAAAGCAAAAAACGATTTTTGTTTTCATTTTGAAAAAAACGGCAAAAAAACATAAAAAAAATACACGTGATTTTTAGCGCAATTCGGCCTCGGTGAATTTCCTGAAGAGGTAATTCCTGATATTATTGCAGTTATGTACTTTAATAATTATATACTGTAATATATGACTTAATTGATTCAATTAACGGAAAGGACGTCTCTTGTTAATTGGTGTAGGTTTCCTCACGGTCCTTCTGTGTGTAGATATATCATTAGAGACAGTATTAGCAGATGAAACAGATCGTTTGACAATTTTATTTGGATTATTTGGATTATTTGCTGTGGTTATATTTTTATTATTAATTCTCCTTGCACCACTATTGATATTATTTTTATTGCCAATATTTACATTAGACAAATTATAATTATTATTGGAAATATTGCTATTAGGATCAATCTCATGAATGGATGGATTAATACTATTTCTAATTACATTTAAAATTGATTTTCTTCTATATTGACGATTTCTCTTATCAATTGTGGGATCCATGACAAATGATGCTTCACTACTGTTGTCATCTTCAACATTATCTAGATTGCTTCTAGCGGCATTGTTACTGATTTTATTTATATGGCTAGTCTCTTGATGTGACAAATTATTAAATGATTGTACATTTTTCAAATTAGAACTAGCTGTTCTCCTAGTGGCAGGGTTTGTAGTAGAATGTATTTTTGACATCGGTGGCAACATATTACCATTGGTATTAGTTAGCTTATTATCACTTCTATTACTGGATGTAGATTTAGTGTCTTTTAATCTTTTCAATTCATTTTGTAAATTTATCTTCTCCTTGTTCAACGCATTTAAAGTTTTAATGGTATCTAATTGTTCCGGTACATTATTGGGAAAATTAGTAAATTGGTAACATGCAGAATTAACAATCAACCCATATAACAATGAACCAAATGATTCATTTAAATTGACTAAATTGTTATGTATATTATTTAATTTATTAAAATTATTCTCCATAGTAATAAATGAATCATGTAATTCATTCACTTGTGGTAATAAATATTTATTTAATACATCAATTTCTCTATTTTCTATATTGTTATCTTTCATTGAATAACTCTCATTGATATCACTATTATTGTTGTATATATTGGTTGTTCCTATCGATGATCTTCTAGAATTGGGATTGCTACTTATCGACAGTCTGTATTCAGTTTTACCACTGTTACTCATTGTGTGTATGTGTGTATATGCGTGTGTTTTTATTATCTATTTAGATGTTATTTTATGTTTTTGTTTACAATTGAAAAAAAATAAAATTAAATTAAATTTTGGGCTTTCTTCAAACGTTCTCTTTGCAATTTATTTGGTGTTAAAACATTAGAGGACCAGTACTTTCTGAGGGCCACTATAAGGAAGATAGAACTTAAGAATGATAACCCAAACCATGTCACCAAATATTGGAAATGGTTATTTCTATACTCGACTTGTGGTTTCTTACCAATTGGTACACCAGCTTTCATAAATTGCCATTCTGTAAATTCTAAACTATCCCCTCCAACATCGGATTTATTGACACTATGTGCAATCTTGGTAGTATTTGAACGTTTCCATAATTTCCAAAACGGTATGTCCTTTTTATCGTACTTCCATTCATCGTGATCTTTCATATCATATATCATTTGTAAATTGATTGGTGGGCAATCTACTGTAGCAGCCATACTGAAAATATCAGGGATTTGCCATAATCTACTCTCTTTATCCATCTTATCCCATTGCATTGAACCTCTATGTTTTGCATTTCTCACCAGACACACAATGGTCATGACAGGTATCTGTGGTATAGATAAATGTCTCAATGTTCTATTCTGTGGATAAACACAATGTTCAGAGATCCAACCACGTTCAATTAAAAACTTTTCATTTGAATCTTCTAATTGGAATGGTGTAAACAATTGATAACCTTTCTCACCATTTCTTGCCTTAGGACCAACAAAAATTTCATCTTCATAAATGAAATGGCCCCGTAATTTTACTTTCCTATATTCCCAATCCTGACTTTTCTCTAAATTAAATCCAGTAGGTATATCTACCGGTGGATATGTTAATTTTGTTTCACCATCAGCGATTAAATTTGTTTTCCATTTCAATCTTCTTACTTGCCACATACCAAGATAGAATGAAACAATGGGCATCGCGATCATTAAACCTAATGCAATTAATCTACCAAGACTAAATTTCCTATTTGTGTTGCCACTGGGGTTATTATGTGTCTTTATGGGTTTCCAATCAACTGCAGAAGTGACAACATGTCGCATAGGACGAATTGTAGGGACAATTTTGACATTTTTCTTGAAGAGTTGTGAATCAGTATTACTAATATTATGAAGACCCCTAAAATTGTTAATTTTACCATATAACAACAAATTTCTTGTCTTGAATGCACGATTGAATTCTTTAAACATATATTGTCTCAACATAATTGTTTATTGTAGTAATATTACATATAGCTAATTGCTTTATTTATATATGTGAGTTGTATAATAAAAGTTTAGCAAAAAAAATGTTTTTACTCAATTCGAAAATTAATTATTGATGAGTTACATATCATAATGTAAAGAAAATAATAATAAGATTATATGAAAGTTCCTAAAACCAACAGAATTTAGTGTTATTATCCCAGATAATATTATTCTTATTGAAACCAATTGGTGGTCTTACTGCAGAAATTGACCCATTGGAAACGAATAATTTGTCAGTTTTTTCCAATTTAGTTAAAACGTCCATTAATTGTGGATATTCATTAATAGGTATTTCCTCATCCCAAAATTGAATTTTTTCAAAACCATATCTTTGTGCCTCTAAGATACATTGACCCATTAATTGTGATAATGTATCCCTGTTAGATTCCTTCATGGAGATACTAATAATGACTAATAAATTACTATTCCAATTATGATGCCAAATGATATGACTCTTATCAGGTAATTGAAATCCAAATTTTAGTTTATCCTTATTTGCTACATCTATCTTATTGGTGCATGTCCCAATAAATATATCACGATCTTGGAACCATTTATAAATATCTAAATCTGGTTTTACAGTAAATATAAATTTATTTGGATTTTCATTATGTAATTTAATAAGATTCTCCTTAAATTCAATGTCATGTAATTCAATTAAATGTTGATAATCGTCATAATTTAAAAATTTACCTTCAGATAATTTATCAGGGCAATATTCCATTAAGAATTCATCTAAATGTGTAATATAATGCAATGGTACGTGGAATGAATGATAACCGAATTTTTCGTAGTAATTATCCACTTCACTATAAAGATTAATAACTAAATTTCGAATTAAAATAGAATCAGGATTTTCTTTCATTAAATTATCATAAAATTCATTTAGATAAGTAATCATCTTAGCGGCATAACCTTTACCTCTAAATTTAGCTTCAGTAAAGACCCCACCAATACAAACAATTAATGCAGGTTCAATTTCACCATTACTATCGGGTTTAATACAATAACCTAAACGATTTAATGTTTCACAACTGGAGACAATTTGTGAAAATTTACTTGTATTAGGTAGGGATTCATCTTTTAATACAAAATATTTAATACCAAGTTGATTGTAGTCATTGGGGAATAAGGTTTGTATATCTGTTGAGTTATTCTTTTGTGAAATATTGGACAAACCTAAAACTTTTTCTCTTTGTGCATATTGTTCTGAAGTTAATAAACCTTTCCAAGCTTCAGAATTATTCATGTGAGTGAAATGTTTAATTTCTTCATCGTCATAATTAATAAATTTAAGTGTAGACATTTCGATTTTATAGGTAGCTTAATTAATTAATTATAAAATCAAATTTAAAACAGAATGAGAGATGTCAGTTGCAACTAAAATGCGTTTTAAATACAAATACAAATATTATCAATGGTTTCCTTTTCGCACAAGTGAATAAAATAAACCGCAATAAACTAATTTGAATTTTCCATTTTGTTCGATGACTTACATCCGTCCCGTCCGGTTTCTGTTTCCGTTTCCGTCTTCTTTGTCACATGTTTTTTGCGTTTTTCCACGGGAATTTTGAAAAAATAATTAAGTTAAAAATAAAAAATAAATGTCTCCCGGGGGCGAGTCGAACGCCCGATCTCAAGATTACTTTGAGTTTTTATTACACATTACAGTCTTGCGCCTTAAACCAACTTGGCTACCGAGAGGTTGTTGAAGTCAAAAAATTGGGTTGTTTGTTTAATAGTACATTTTTAGTCCCGTGCCCTTATTTTTTTTGGGTGAAGATAGTAATTCTGATACATTTTTATACATTTTTTAATAAATTAAATAATAGTAGTTTAAATTTAGTTAAAAAAATTAGCTAGTTTCTAAAATATTGTATAATTTTATAATGTATTTCTCAAAATTTTATGATTTGTTCTTTTTTTTCATTATCATTGGCTTGAAAAAAATATTTTTACCAAAATATAAATAAACATTTATCACATAAAATTAGTTACATTAACTTATACTTGAGTGGCATCCCCAGTCTACTAACATTAACACCACCTGAGTACCTACAAAACATTTCTACCGAAAGAAAATTTCTCAACAAATCAATGTTTATTTTTCCCTTGAAAAACCAAATAACTCCGGTTTTTTTTGTTTTTTTTTAATTTCAATTTTTAATCACCGATGATTAATAAAATAAACATCAAATAGTTATTTACTGCACCAAATTCGAAACATAATATGGTAATTCGACATCCAACGGCACCCCTAGCTGTATCATTACCACAAATTATTTTATCATTGCCTAAATTATTCCCACGTTCATTTAAGGATTCAATTAATGATTACTATTCATTTAAAAAAAATTTGAACCAATTACAATTAGATTTATTATCCACTTTACCGTTTTATCCAAATGCATCAAATAACAAAAGAGCACAATTTATAGAGACTGTGGTTGATGATACAAATACAAAGATAAATGAGTTTTATATTGAACCAATCATTGATAATACAAATAATGTGAAAAATGAATTAAATCATTTAATTTTTATTCATGGTTATGGTGCTGGACTAGGTTTTTTCTTAAAGAATTTTGAACATTTACCCCTGTTGAATAATAATTGGTGTATTCATGCCATCGATTTACCAGGATTTGGCTTTTCTAACAGATTCAAATTTCCATTTAATTATCCAATAGATAATTATATCAATGTTGAAAATTGGTTTCATGAAAGAATAATTAATTGGTTCCACCAAAGAAAAATCTTGCCATTAAATAATAACAACAATAACAATAGTAATAAAAATAGTTTTCCATCTAAGAAGGGTAAAATAATAATAATGGCACATTCTATGGGGGCTTACTTATTATTTACATTAAATTTATTAAAATTACAACTTTGTAATAAATTAATTATGTGTTCACCAGCGGGATTAACACATCACAATCAAATAAATAAACCACCTTGGTGGTTTGAAAAATTATGGGAACAAAATTTTTCACCATTTGGTTTAGTAAGAAATACTGGTTGGTTTGGCTCTAAAATTACTAGTGGTTGGTCATATAGAAGATTTAATAAATTAATGCAAACTAATAGAGATCAATTTGAACAATTACATAAATATTCTTATGCAATTTTTAATCAAATTGGATCTGGTGAATATTTATTACCATTTTTATTAAAATGTGGAGGTGAACCAAGAATAACACTAAATGAAAGATTGAATAATTGGAGAGCAATTGATCAAGATTCTAAAAATTATGAAAATAAATTTACTAATTCCAAATTATACGATATTAACAATAAATTAAACTTAACATGGTTATTTGGTGAAAATGACTGGATGAATAAAATTGGTGGCGAAAAAATTTCTAATGAAATAAATGAAAAAAAAATTGGTGAAAGTAAATTCTTAATTATTCCTAATGCCGGTCATCATTTATATTTTGATAATTATAAATATTTTAATGATATTATAATTAACGAAATGAAGACAGTGTAGTTCAAATTTATTAGAAAATCATTAAAAGAAATTGTAACTTATAAAGATTTTGCTAAGATTGGTTTAATCTGTAAACATTTAAAAAAATTTGAATCAAAAACATTTTGCAGTATTCTTCATTAATATAATTCAATCCTTATTTAAATTAAATATATAATAATATTCTCCATATAATTCCGTAAATTACAAACTGTAATAATTTATTTACAAAGAAAGTTGATCAATTGTGTCTTCGCAATGATCATATTTCAAGTTTATGCCCAAAAAATCAATATCTAACCCATCATCAACCATTGTACCTAATGTCTTTGATAAAAATTTAGCTTCCAATTTCTTGACTAAATTATCTAATTTTAATTATTAATAATACATACTTTATATATACAGTTTTAATAAAATAAATAAAGAAACCATGGAAATGAGAATCCGTAACATGCTTATTTCAAATTCAATTTGGTAATTTGTTAATTTGTTAAGCCATTTAATTAATTAGGAAATTCGTTATTTTATATTTCGGTAGTGTGTTTCAATTCATATATATTTAAATGTTTTATTTAATTGTATTTAATTGTATTTAAATCACTTTGGATAATTGGAAGAATAAATAATACTCATTTTTTGATTTTTAATTTTGATTTACTATAATTAAAATTCAAATCAATTCAAATCAATTCTAATCAAATCAATTTCAATCAAATCAAATCAATTCAATTCATATTTCCACATTCACTGCATACAAAAAAAAAATAAAATATGTCTAAATTAAACAAAAATTCAAAAAAAGTCTCTAGAATTTTATCAACCACTTTCGTTTTAATAAGTTTAACTATTTTCTTTATTTACACTTGGGAAGATTACACTGAATTTAATTCAAATGCAGTTCTAAATAATTTGAAATTTAATATTTTTGATAACCATTCATCTCAAAATATTGAAAATGATAAAACTATTACAAAACCTTTACAATTAATGAAAACAAGAACATCAATTAGTCCATCAAATGTTAATCCAATGAATGTCTTTACAACACAAAACTTCGAATCAATTGGATGTTTATCCACAAAAAATATATAAACTTGAATTTTGAATTTTACATTTTTCGTTTTTTAAATATATCCTATTTCGGTAGAAAATTCAATTTGCACTTGAATTTACTTATACAAATTACAATATATTTGTATAGCTAGTTTTAAATAAAAAAAAAAAAAATCATTAGAATATGTTTTTTCAAGTAAAGGTTTTGATCTAAGGGTATTTATCACTAATTTTACAAAACTTTTTCAAATCAAAATTGTTAATGGTGTCACAAATACTGTTAAATTGAAGTAAACGTTAGGATTATTAAGTGAATAAATCTACTTGGCCGATTAAGGTTTGTATCTTGAACCCCAACTGGAGTATTGACCCAATTAATATAACCGTAATGGTATATCCAATCCGGGCTAGACTCTAAGTTCGCCGTCATTACAATGCACCAATATTATAAATGTCGACAATTATTAAACTTTATATTAATGAAATGTGATACAGACACATTTGTACGTTAGAAAAATGTAAAACAAGCACGATTGTAAAATAGAACGTCGGTACGTTCAATTGTTAGACAAACTAAAAAACCGGAAAATGAAATAAACCAATACCAGTGTCTCTTAATAAATGAAGAAAAAAATAAACTACCATTAAAAATGAATGGGCAATGTGAGATGTGTAAAAATTTTCCTCATCGTCGATACATTGGCAAATCAATAAAATTTATATTTGATTAGTACTAGTTATTATTTCTTACTTTATATAATTTTATATAACCAGGAACTTATACTAGAGGAATTTTTACTCCAATAAGGATAAATCATGAATAATAATACTGTATTTGACCATACGAAAACTAGTGCTAATCGTATTTTAAATCAACAACAAAAATGGACGTCGACAAAAAAAGTATTTATTCATACTAGATAGAACAACATTAGATTAGAGTAAGATAACCCAACAATAATGACATTATATAATTTTATATCCTTCTGTTGGAAATATATTATTTACTGTCATCAATTGTAATTATACAACATTTTTGTGAGTAAGCATAATTAATATTATTGATTTGACATAAAAACACAGTTATAAACATAATAAAAAAAAATTAACATCCATTAATGGTAATGACAAGCAATTACAATATGAAATTATTTTTACTTAATCTTTTCATCACGTTTATGACTGTGTTTTATGTCGAATCACAATTCTTAAATTATGCTTGCTCACAAAAAAGTTGTAAACTTACAACAGTGACAGTGAATATTATATTTCCAACAGGAATATGACTTATGGTCCAAATCTTGGATCCATAAATCCTTCTCGAGTATATAAAGTATAAAGAAATATATAAAAGTTATAAATACCGGAAAAATATTATATATTGTGAGAAGATGGTAGCGGTGTCTCGGCTAATCATGCCTATAAGGTAATAGTAGGACTAAATTCTTTTTTGAAGATCACTTATATAAAGTATATATTTAATTACATTTAATGACATTTTCAAGTTTTTCTAATATTTTTGATGATGTCCGGGTGATACCGACCTTTATCTTACATATATTCATATTAATGTCAATGGGAGACATCAATGTTCTTTATAACATAAATTTAATCATTACATGTATCATGCTATGTCAAAATGTTATGATAAATTAACATATATAAACTATTTTTTCTTACAATACCGTATTATATGATACAAAATATATAGTCATAATGTTTAACTCACAAATTTATTGTTTTAACTGCATAGTTTACTACAATATAATCAATATTATAAAAATTTTGGATACTTAAAAACTAGTACTTAAACTTGTTAAACTTCAACAGCCAACGAACTCATCCTTGTTAGCTCAGTTGGTAGAGCGTTCGGCTTTTAAGCAATTTGCTTAAGCAAGGATAACCGAAATGTCAGGGGTTCGAGCCCCCTATGAGGAGTTCATATTATTTTTTATTTTTTTGCTCTTTGTAGAGCTAAAAACAAACACCTAATATAAAGCTAAACTACTGCTAAATTAGCACAAACCAAAGTTTCGAAATTAGATATTAAAATAGGAGTTTCTAGAAGCTGTTTAGTCAAAATTATTTTTGCCTTTAATAATTAGATAGTCCACCATATAATATATCTATTACGGAAGCGTAATATAGAACACATTATAATGCCAAACTTATTTGAATATTATGTAAAGTGTATAAACAATAAAATGAAAATAATGTTTTCTTAATTTCTCAGTTTACAACTCATTTGGAAGTAGGGTGACATTAATATCATTTTTAATGCTGTTGTTATTAATAGTATTAGACACATTTATTCTATATTTATTCTATTTTTATAATGTATTAATATTTAATATATAATAATTAAACATCTTGAATAGATTAAAATGGAGACGTTTAATATTAAAATTCCTGTTATGAAGTACTTCAAAAAGATAATATACCTCAATCTTTTATTATTTACAGTATTACTTAACTACAAAAATACTTGATAAGTTACTGTTTGTCTGTTTACAGTGTTATTTAGTTAGGTATGTGTTCTAGAGGAGTTATCTTGATTGTTTACAGGGTTACTTAATTAAGTAGGTACTTTATATAAGCTTATCTTTAACAAATAACATTTTCATTACTTTTATGAAAATAAATTATCACTAGGTACAACAATAAACAATAATATCTAAATCTTTTGTCATCTTTCTTTTATTTGACGAGTATTTTTATTTTATATCTGATCAATTATTTTAAAAGTATAAAGTAAATTATATATTAATTAAATGAAAATTATTTATAAAAAATTTTTCAATTTTTCAAAAATTGTGACGGAAAAATAAAAGTAAGATTTTGCTATTTTAAGATAGCTTTGATAAACTTTATGAGGATTTTTTATCTGTAAGATATAAGCATTATATCCAACAATAATGTACTGCTATATACAGTATGATTACCATGTAATATTAGGTAAATTACCAGTAAGTCAGTTTATGCTGGAATTATATCATAATCCATACTCTTGTTATGTGAAAAGCATTGTTCAAAATTAATATATACTTTTTAAAAAGATATACTTCACACATGACTGACACTGTGCCTACTAACTGGGAAAGCCAGTAGTTTAAGCATTTACTAGTAATATATAGTTCAATATTGTTGGATATACCTCTCATACCAAAGAAATAAAACCAATTCTCATATCTTTTATTATATATGAAGCTACTGGGATTCTAGATTGAGTGTTTGACAATTACTAACAGGTTTGCTAGCTGATATAATTGAATTTATGATATTATTAAAATTTTATCCTTAGATAGTTAATTTATATTTTTGTTTCTAGTTATATAAAAATTATAAAATAAAAAATATTTAAAAGAACAAAATTAGTTCATCTTTGGGAGATATTAATGTTACTTATATATTAAAATTTCTTTAATCTTGGTTGAAATAAAACTGGGTGCAGTGGCAACATTCCCAAACCAATTAATAAGCAATTACTTTATTTGGTATTAGAAATCTAATTATTTTTAGAAAGTTGGATATTACTGAATAGAGTGCAAAATCCTAATTCTAATTGTCTCTATTGGGAATTATTTTATTAATAGTAGTATTATCCTTGTTTCAACAAAAGCCTATTAGTTGAATTCTAAATTAACTTCTTTGACATAATTTGCAAATGGAAAATTTTTATAATAATAATTTTTATTTAATTGATATATATATTATTTTATAGTTTAAAATAATGGACCAGATATTAAATATAAAATCAAGTTAAATGAAATGACTTTTAATAGGAATATTATTTTACAATAATATGTCTTATCTATCACCCAATTGGATTCCAAATAGAACACCCGATTACTATCTTGCAAATATTGTAAATATATATTTTAATCATATTCAATAAAATCAACTGGTTTAGGTAATTACTATAAATTTACTAAAATCAATGGGATAACCAAAATTTTTATTGGGACTCACATTCAACTATAATGCAATAGTTCTTATGACATTCGAAAATGGGCAACAGAACTAAAGTTGCTCTTCAAAAAGTGGAACCTTGATAATCTCAAAATTATGGCAGATAATGATAAAGTACCTGGTGAAGAAAAAAAAAAATTATTACAACTTTTTCTTTTTATATATAGAAAGGAATAAATTGCATTTAATTAAATAAATGAATCTTTTGTGTTTTGTTTAAACAATAATTTACATATTCAAGATTGGGGTTTCACATTTCAAACATTTTTAAAGACATGGAAAAGATTGTTTTGTCATCTTAATGCATATTGGATTTTATTTAAGTAAAATTTGATAGTGTATTACTTTCAAAAAATGTTTATTTTGAATTTACAGAAGTCATCCTCAAAAAATAATTGTTAGGTAGTGGGCCTGGTGTTAAACTGAAAAGGGAAATTAACTTAAAATAATGTTCTGGATTAATTTTAAGCTCTAAGAATCTAATAAAATAATCGACAACTCAATTAGTGGCTAATGAATAGGGATAGTTGACTTCTATATAAACTATATTTGATTCTAAAACTATCTAATTCAATCTATCAGGATTTCTATATAATTTCGTGATCCCTCTCTTTTTTCGATCCTCTTTTCGATCCTTCTCTTCAAACTAAAATTCCATAAACTAAAAACCAATTCTTTTTCCAAGCAGAATTTT
>JAJLYE010000267.1:0-28014 GCA_030571715.1 Grigorovia jiainica (nom. inval.) | reverse complement strand
AATTTAGATAAAAGAAATTACGTTCATTAATTTCAGGTACACAACGTTTTACAAACTAATTACTATATTTTACAAATATGGTCACAAATGTTATTTTTTTAATTTTTCGTCACAAAATCATATTAAAATTAAAATTTCCGTCACTAAATTATTATCTATTAAATCAAAGATTTTTACTGCTGTTGCTAAGTTAATTATCACTGTCGTTTATTATTGGTTTTTGTTCAAGGATTACATTGGTCAAGTTATTTATATTAATACTGGTTCTATTCAAATATTATGTCAAAGTATTTAAGGATTAAACTCTTTGCCCTTATGAAGTTTTGTCAATTGGATGAATCCAATTTGGTAGGGGAAGATGTTGTAATCAAAATGGTTTAAAACATGTATTTTAAAGCATGTGATTCAACCATTCGGTTTTTCTAAGAATTTATTGGAATAATTGGTTCTTTCGTACAAATTGATATTGTCGTTGTATTTCACCGACGCAATCGTGAAATACAAGATTTTCATCGAATCTGAAAAACATATAAAAGATGAATATTTCAGCTTTTATTGTTTTAGTTTTTCTGTATTTCTTTTATGTTTTATCTTAAAAGAAGTGGCCACAAAGTTATCAAGAAAGTCACAAATACAAGTTACGTTATTTAGGTTACATATATCCATATATATTAATACATTAATAATCAAGGTTCTTCAATACCTACTTATATTAATTGGGTCTCTTTAATATATTGTGTCATTATATTATGGCTAATAATATAACAATCAGTTATCATGAATATCTGGGTTTACAATATTGTCATGGTAACTCAACAACAGCAACACCGATGATACCAACGGGTATCGTGGATCATTGACAATTATTCTTTAACATAACAGGTTCACATCCTTATCACATAGGATCATTAAAAGCTACCATAATCGTACTAGTAACCAATGCTAGTCTACAACATTCTCACGCATTGGAGGGTTGGCCGAGTGGTCTAAGGCGGCAGACTTAAGATCTGTTGGACGGTGTCCGCGCGAGTTCGAACCTCGCATCCTTCATTATTTTTTGAATATTTAATAACATTTTTTTAAATACTTGCATAATATATTTAAATTTAATTATTGAAAGTAACAGAACCTAGACTGGCTTTAAACGAGTTGTTATTTCAAAATGAAACTTAACAATGTACGTTATAATCATTATATGAACACTCTAAGAATTCTCGATTGCAAAAAGCAAATTTCAATATATAAATATATGACTAATGGTAGTAATATTTTAGATATCAACCCCTCTATTAGATCGATGGCGATTAATAAATTGCAATATACAAAACATGTTTTTTATTCCACAAATCGTAGAAGAAGTATCCCGATACCTTCTGATGTGACACCAGGGTTACAAATTAGAGAACCAGTTGCCCCAAAGATTGCAAATGTGGAAACACCAAAAGATCATCCACTTTGGCAATTTTTCTATAAAAGTAAATTTATAAGATCTAGTAAAGAATTAGATCAAAATGGTAGATCATGGGATATTACTGAATTGAGGAAAAAATCGTTCAATGATTTACATTCCTTATGGTATAATTGTCTTAAAGAAAGAAATATTTTAAATAGAGAAATCCATTTAATTAGAACGGATTTAAAATCGGATTCTACTGCTTTTGTTAATATCGATAATAAAATTAGAGATACGATGTGGAAAATTAGACATGTTCTAGGTGAACGTGATATTATTTTCAGATTAAATAATTCGAAATATGATACATTAAAGCAAAGATTGATTAGTGATTTTACGAGGGATTATATGGATGAGCAATTCACTATGAATGATCCAACACTAGTGGATAAGTTGAACAGATTTCAAAAAGTAGTATTTGGTATTAATGACACCATTGAGGCAAATATTGTAGATAAAAATTTTATTGAAGGTATGAAATTAATCGCCAATTTAAAATTAAAAAAAAGTGGCATTACTCACGATCTAGATTATATTACAGACGTTGGAGAAGCATTTATTATGTTCAATTGCAAACATGAGGTTACTGTAGTTGATGATTGTATTAAGGTAATAAAAGAATTGAGAACTGAAAATCATAAAGTTCCCCAAAAGGATGAAATTAAAACTGTTAAAAATTATTTAACTAAATTAATAGATGCCAGTAACGCACAATAAATTGATGTTGAAAAAGATTTAACCATATTTAATAATTTGTATATAGTTATTTTATTACTATATAATTGTACTAATAATAATAATATCAGTAATAATATTTTTTTATTTACATTCATTCTTCATTGATAATATCTCTAGAAGTTAAATCTAATTCTAATGCACTCCATTGACTAACAATATTATCAATTTCTTCAATTGGGCATCTCTTAATTAATTTACTTGATAGATTAATTTGCATAGTTAAAATATTAACCGGTGTTTCATCCCAATTTGGGTCCTGATATTTACAAACTTGTAAAATACTTGACCATGTTTCATTCAATACATTATCTACATTATTTTCGTAATTATTCTCAGTTGTTTCATTTTGTAATAATTTTTCACTGATTTCATATGCAAATTGAAAATTATTATTTACTAACGCAAAATCAATATGTAATGATACTAATCTTTGTAATAATTGATCCTCTTGTTCAAGTATGGATAATGCAATAATTAAATCATTTAGTAATGGTATGGTAAATGAATTCAACTCTAAATATAATTTATGGTTATTCTCTAACAGTATAGTGAACAAATCCATTGGTTTATTTTTAAAATCTAAAATGTTTGATGGTTTAAATGGTAAATTTCTATTTAACTTAATTGAAATTTCAGAATTTAATAATTTATCATTAACCTTAATTAAAGATTCTAATTTAATAAAATTATTATTTGCGGTATATTTCTTCAATATGGTTAATATTTTCTTTGCTTTTAACATTTCTCTAGTGTATGAATTTGATGCATTGTTGAAGAATTGCCAAAAATGTTTAATTAAATTCTTTTCATAAATTTCATTAAATTCATTATCAATATTTAATTTATTTAAAAAATCTAAATTATTTGTTTCAATAATTGTATCAACCAATTCATTAAATACTAACGAGGGTTCATCCGTTAGTTTATTGAAAGCATCAATTGGCAATAATAGTTGATTTATCTTAAAGACGTCTTTATTATTAATTATATCTTCACATAATATGTGGAAATGAGATAATTGTGCACTTTTCTCCTCTTGTGATATAGTATAAATTTCCATAAGACTAAAATTATTATTCCAATCACGTATGAATTCAATGTATTGTTTTAAATTATTATTAGTAATAGTATATTTGGAAAGTGATATATCATCATCAATTTTATCAAGTAAATCATTCTTAATTTGATCTATGGGGATAACATTTCGAACATTATTACTATTGTCAAAGATAATATTCAATGTCATTTGATAAATATTTTTCAAATCATTCTTAAAATTTTCGGTCAATGCTTGGAAAGTATTAAGAAACTGATTAAAAGATTTGACACTATCCATTGGGAAAAAACTTGTATTGTAGAAATTATTTAAGAAAATTTGATAATATTCAATGTTATATTTCATTAAAGGTATTAGTTCTGATTGCAAAACATCTTCGTCAAACTCATTCAAGATAGATGAGAGTTTTTCATGTTTATCTTTGACATCAGCAAAATCCTTAATTTTAACATTAACATTTAACCTTTTATTGGAGTGAGCCAATGGTAAAATTAATCCATTGAACCAATCGTCTAAATTTGAATCTTGACCCATAATTAATTTCCAAAGGGGTTCATAGGCTAATAAACTCTTACTAGAATCAAATTCATTACACCAAATAATTCTTTTTTGCAACCAATGCAAATTAGAATCATTTAAATTCAATTTATCAAATTGATCATTGATATATTTTTGAATAATATCGTATCTGTTGTAGAGAATATCTTCATCCATCTCTAACATTGCAATCAATTTATTATCTTGAGCTATAAATTTTACTAAGATATCGTCATTTGTTTCATCTAAAGTTGTAACATCACATTCCAATAAAAACTTTAAAGTTAAGCAATCCAAATATTCTGGCCAAAATACAATTATAATATTGATAAAATCCAAAGAATCTATAAATTTACCATATATATTCTTAATTTGTTCCACGTTACCTTCACTGGCATATATAGATGCCAACAACAACCATTTTACGTTAGACATTGTTCTCAATCTCTCAGTAAATTGTCTGATTGTATGTAAACAAACTAGAAAAAATCAAAAAAATATTTTTTTCTTCACAATCAATGACATATTATTTATACACTTTATATAGTTCTTATATACAATTATCAATATTTATACGACAATTTAATCTAATTGAGGCCATGCAATAGCCTTTATCATATCAATGGTTGGTTGTTTAGAGCCGATTGAATCTTCACCCATATTTTGCATTATACTCAATTCAATTAACTGATCTTCGATGGCTTTACAATTAATAAAACGGAACGTCTCTAACCCTTGATAAGTAGTGTTTAAGACAACAGATGAAATGATTGGTTTAATTAAAGTAGATTCAGTGTTATCCCTTATCAATTTAACGCAATTGATCCAAATGTCTTTCGTCAATATTGTGTTACCACGGTTGATATTTTTCAATTGTTGGTAACTGTAAAGGAACAATTTAATTAGGTTAGGCAATTCGTTAATCTTACTGATGATTTCAATCTTATTATTAGTAGATTTTAATGCGTCGAATACAATAGTCTTGGTAATTTCTTTTACGGTTGGTAAACTTTGGATTGGTTTGTTGGCATTTTCAGTAATATATTCATTTATGGCGATTTCCACTATATTGTTGATAATCTTAATGGCTTGTATAATATCTGTATTGATTAACAAAATCTTATCAATGGTATCATCGATAAATGAATCATCCATTTTAAGTGTCAATGTTATAGATTCACCTTTCTCCTTAGCATTAATTTCATTAGCAATTTTAATGTACTCTAAATTATTTGCAGAATTTTTGGTAATTTTGAATTTATTATAATTAGAAAAGGTCTTTAATCTATAATTAACGACATTTCTTATCTCTTCAGTTGAATAATCATCAAAATTAATGTTCAAATAATTAATCTTACGCAAATAATGCTTGGAGTAATTATCCTTAACAATATTCCTCTTCTCACCAAGAACAACTATAATTAATTTAGCATCTGGTGCTGATGCCCATTGGAATATATTCTCTAATAAGCTTGGATCTTTATTTAATAGTATTTCTAAATCATCAACGATGAGTAAATATTGACGTCTTCTACTCTTACCAGAGACACTAAAATGAAAATTTAATGCTCTTTCGCTAGCAGAATTGCCAAAAGTTTCCATTTTTTCATCATGCATTTTTCTTAAGATATATGAATAAAATTCTTCATTGATTAACTTAGCATCTAATTTAATTGTTTTAAAAATTGGTAATTCCTTTTGATCTCTAGAAGTTTCTAGTTCATTAATAATATCGTTTGTGATTGTAGTTTTACCTGAACCTGCTTTACCGCAAATATGAATAACTTTAGTTTCATTTTTATTCAATGAATCAAATAATTCTAAATATAATCTTGAAAATTCTTTATTTCTTGATGGTGATGTTGCTGCATCTTGAATTATTTCAATAACAGATTTTTTATTATTAGGATCATTCTTATGTTTTATCAATTTCAAATAAATTGTGTCTTTCTTTTCTTTAGGCGCGTGTCTTAACTTATTTTCTAACATGGCAACATCGATTACATTATCATCATCTACAATATTTTCAAGTTTATTAAAACTATTTGATTCAATCATTGCACCAAATTTTTGCTTCAAATTAGAAAATTTTTCTTTAATTTCCTTTATATCAGCATCATTGATATCATTTTCTAACTTTAAATTATTTTGTTTAAATGGAGTAATTCTTGATGATAAATCTGTATTTGATTTAATGTCTTCATCCGAAAGTTCACCAGTAACATCACTATCATCATCCTCTTCTTCCTCTTCCTCTTCTTCTTCTTCTTCTTCTTCTTCTTCTTCACCTTTATCAGCAGTTGATTCTATCTCAGTTCCATTGTCATCAATAAAATCAGAATCATCAGATAATTTTTGTTTCTTAGCCAATGATTCTTTCCTTAAAGCAGCCTTACGTTTAGCACGAGAACTATAAATTTCATCTTCACCACTATATTCATCCTCATCTTCTTCCTCGCTTTCTTCTCCTGTAAAATCCTTTTCTTTGACATCCTTATCATCAGTATTTATATCTATTTCATTATCAATTTGTTCGATTTTATTTTGCTTCACTGGAGAACTTCTTTCCTTTTTAATTGATGAATTTTTCAATGAATTTGATCTCGATCTCTTAAGATCAATATTGTTATGTTTAGTATCAATATCCAAATCATCATCACCACCATCATAAAATAATGATTTTTTATTAGAATCTTTATTATTTTTTTTATCATCGCCAGTATCATTTAAATCAAATTCATCATTAAGTTGTGAAATAGTTTTATTTTTACCAAAAAATTTAGCAAATTTATAGTTAGTTTTATTACTTGATACAGTCATTTTCTTTAAATGTTCTTCTGATGTCTTAGGTTCCATAGTTTTAATCTTTTTAACTTCTTTATTTATATCGATTAAGACAAAATTTTCAGCAGATGGTTCACAGATAAATCTAACAAGAAAATCTCTGTCAATCTTTGGCGTAAACTTTGTGGCCGACCAACTTGGATCATCAAAAATTTCAGCTATATCAATAAAATCCTTTAACCAAATTTCAGATAATTCAGCAGTTAAATATAATTCATTTTTATTAATTTCTTGTAATAATCTATCTCTATAATAATTGATTGTTTTGTTTCTATCAATAATTTCAGGTAAGAATTGTTTATAAAATGGTATTGGTTTCAATTCAAACCATCTTAAATAAGAAAATGCCCAAATTTCAATAACATTATTCAAAGTATTTTTACGAATTTCATGAATTAAATATACAGAATATGTCTTTGTCACAGAATCATGCATCATAACACTTTTACCTCTACCCAGTGATACACCATCACTAATTCTTTGCACGTAAACATTTTCCATACCGCTGGATTTACGGGAACGTCTTCTTTCACCAGTGGTAATATTACCTTGTTCATCTGTAGTGATGACCTGCCAACCTTCTAAATCTCTGTAAGTGGTAGCCATATCAAATTTAAATTTTAAAATTTAATTAATTGATGTGATACTCTAAGGGTAAAATAATCGCAAACACGAAAATAACAACAGTATTAACAGTAATAATTATAATAATACTGTAAACAATTTTTGATCAATAATAAACAGATTGTTATTTTTCTTGTTTTTATTTTTTCTTTCGAGAAAAAATTAAAATATTAAAATTATTATAATTGCATATTTTAATGATTGAAATTGTAACGTGGTGTATGCTAGTTTACTCTGATACATTTGCATTTTTATCTTATTATTTATGATAATGAATTTTATTCGAATTAAACAAATATGTCAAAACACGATAAATAAATTCACCATACGACCAATTCGTGGCTTAACACATTTTGAACAATTAGTACTAATAATAAGATTTGTATCAGCCTTTCTGATGCTTTTATTTGGTGTTGTTGTGTATTTAGGACCAGATATTAATCCAAGAAGATTCAATTTATCACGATTGAATACATACTCTAAGGAAATTTCGCAAGGTATATTTGAAAAATTGTATAATTCAGTGGAATCATATGGTGCTGATTCAAATAATGGTGTTGGTTTAACTACATCAGAAATAATAATATTGACCTCGTATACATTAACGCAAATTCAAAATGTACCTCAATTTATTCTTTTTTCATTTTATGGTAGTTGTTCAGCTGATCTTATAAATGGTGTGGATTATGGTGTTTACACAGATGATACTGGTAATGGTGCTAATAATGATGATGATGAAGATGATGATGATGGGATGATATTATCACAAATTTGGGTTAATGATACACGATCTGGGCTAACTTATAATTGTGTGACATATGGTGAAGATTATTTTTTCGATTATAAATCTATACTTTCCACTATTGGTTTAGATATTATTATTGATTTTGCTTATTCTGGTGATTCAGCTAATTCATATGAAATATACATTAATCAATTAAGAACGTTAAAGATTAATTGTATGCGAATATCGTATGTAATATTGTGTTTATCAGCCATTATATTAATTTTATCATTTTGGTATTATATTATAAAGGGTAAATCAATTAATTTATTTAAAGAAAGAATATTGATACATACAATATCATTATTGGCGTTAACCAATATGGTACTTGGGTTAGTGTGTAATATATCTTTAGTGGCGATTAATTATTCATTACAGAAGAGAATCAAATCAGAATTATCAACATTTGGTTTCACATATCATTTAAATAAAATTTGGTTTGCTCTATTATGGATACAAACAGGTTGGATTTGTATTGCATGTTTATTTTGGTCTGGATTTGAATGGTGTTTAGTTAATGAGAATCTTGTCATTAATGATGAAATTAATGATACAATTTTAAATAATGATATTTTTTTACAAAATATAGATAATGATAATAATCAATTTGCATATGATCCAAGTAACATTGGTTCCATTGATGAAGAATATCTTGACGATGCCGTTAGTGATGGTACTGATCACGATGACGATAATGTAGAGATTATTACAGATTATTTGACTGATAATGAATACGAATTACAAAGTATACCATTACGAAGTAGAAGTAACAGTGATGAATCTGATGAATTGGAAAACTATAGTGTTAAGAGATTCGTCATACCATCCACCATGCAATTTTAATATTCATATTCTTAATTTAGGGTCTTATCGCAGACAGAAGTAGAAGAAATGTAAGTAATTAAATAAAAGTGTTGTTTCAGTATATTCTTTTGCAAAGCGGCTAAAATTATTTTTTTATCTTTTCTGATTTTATATAAAAATAAATAAACAGCAAATTGAAATTGAAATTAGGACAAAGTAAAGAGTATAATGGACACAGAACAAGTAGATAAGCAAGTAGATAAGCAAGTAAACAAGCAAGTCAATGAGGATTCTGTTGAGTCAAAATCAATCAACTCAAATCTTGATACTACGACGAGTAACGGTACCGATAATAATAACAATAATAATACAATTGATAAATATGTTACCCCTGTTGAGAAAAATGAATTGCAATTAAAAGTAGAGGCCAATGAAATAATTCAAAAAATTAAAGATATCAACAATAAGATACAAATTGCCTGTCAGGACAAAGAATGGAAATTGCAAGATTTTACCACTTCAGTGGAGAAAATGGATTGGGAGCCCATTTATGACATTGCCACTAATATAATTGATGAATATACATTACATAGAGATGAATTAAAATTACAAATGGATAATATTCAAAGGAAAATTTTCTTATGGCAAGAAATTGGATTCCTCAGAGATTCGCATATTTGTTCCACAAGACTAAATGAATCCAGTGCATACATATTGGACAAAGAACAGTTCCTAGAGTTTAGAAACGATTCATTGAAGAATAGTGTAGACTCCATAAGAGACACAATAGACAGTTTGCCCCAATGAGGAAAACGACAGGCCAGATCGAGTTGTTTTTCCTCTTTGGGAAACGCAGACAGCTTTTTCCTGTTTGGGGCAAAGCAAATTGCACGGACGCGTTTTTCTTCGAAATTTGCAACAATTGAAAAATAATAATTTTGCTCTGTTTATTAAAGGTAAATAAATACTTTTCTGTTTACCTTTACATTACATTTGCTACTGTTTTTATTTTATTTTACCTTTTGGCTTTCATTAAAAATAAAGTGAACTGAACTGACTTGGATTTGATTGTTTTATAATACACATAAATATAACTGGTTGAATGATGTTAAACAAAGAGGAAATTTTAAATGAAGTAAGAAATATTTTAATTCCAACGGATTCGATTGATTCATTGGCATGTCAATTCAAATTGGAATTACAAGATAGATTAAATAATTCACCAAATTCAATGTTACCCACATTTTTCAAATCAAATAATAAATTAATTACAAAAATTAATAAGAATAATAATATCAATATTGATAAAGATGATTTAATATTAGCCATTGATTTTGGTGGCAGTAATTTAAAATTTGCACTTTTCACTAAGAAACCAGAATATAAGATTATATTCTTAAAGAATATTATTATTGAAAGTAAAATTGTTAATAAAGAATTTTTTGAAAAAATTGTAAGAGACATTATTGATAATTTAATGGATAAATTATTTGAATTTGAATTTATTACAATGAATTTACCTGTATCAATTACATTTTCCTTCCCCTTAAATGAATTAAATCAAATTACTGTTATGGGTAAAAATTTTATTGTCACTGATGAAATTAAAGATATTGCCATTGATGAATTATTAAATGAATTGTTTAATAATTTAACTAAGGATAAATTTATTACAAATAAGAGGAAAATTTTATTTAATGTTAATAAAAATATTATTAATGATTCGATCGCGGTACATTTAACTAATCAATATTTAATTGAAAATAAAGTTAATAACAGCAATAATATTGATAACAATACTTTTAATAACAATACTGGTAAGATTGATAATAATAATACCAATAATAATACCAATAATACTAACACTAAGAAAACTTCTATTAATGATAATGCAATTTCATTAATTTTAGGTACAGGATTAAATACATGTTTTGAAATACCATATAAATCATTACCGAAATTCAAGCAACATACCACAAATAATAATTATTTACCCCTGGATAAAACAATTATAAATTCAGAGATGGGATTTCTTGGTACAAATATAATACCAATTACAAAATTTGATTTAATAAATGAATTAAATATGCCAATGCCCTTAGAAAATATTACAAGTGGTAATTATTTACCACAAATATTACATAAAATATTAAATTATTATAATATTTATCCTGAATTAACAATTAATTTTGATGGTGAAATGTTTATAAGAATTGTGGAAAATAAAAAATTAAATCATGTTATTGATAATATTGATTTTAAATTTTTAAATAAATTAAGTAAAATAATTGTTGAAAGATCAGCAATTTATTTAACAAGTGCCATTAAAGGTATTAAATTAATGATAAATGAAGAAAATGATATTAATATTAATGCAATGGGGAAAAAAAATGATAAATGTAGTGATATTGGTTTTGTTGGTTCATTTTTAGCCAATTCACAATTTTATCAAAATCAAATTCAAGAAAAATCAAATGGTACCATTAATTTAGTCTTCTTAGAGGATAGTTCATTAATTGGTGCCGCTATTGCCATATGATATTAATTTAGTTTTGAATTTGAGTGTGTTTTTTATTTTTGTAAGTTTAATTTGTTCTAAGTTTGATTTGGTTTTGCGTTGAAAAAATTTTGATATTTACTGTTCTGTTTAATGTATATTTATTTTCTTTTCTTGTATTGAAGGAATTGGTTATAATTTGAGTATAAGTTTTGGTTTTTTTTTTTTTTGTTGTTGTTTAATAAATATTGTAATAATAATAGTAAGAGGGAAAAAACGATGATAATGGTAAGAATAAAAATTATAATATACGAGTAAATAATTTCTTTTCATATAATTTTTTAATATTCTAATTAAGTAGTGTTTTTTAGCTAAACAAATAAAGAAACAAAGATATCTAAGAGTTAAAACTAAAAAAAAAAAAAATATTAAAAAAAATAAGATAAAGGTAAATAAATTCTATATTATATATTAGAAAAAGTATACAAAATGAAAAAGAAAAACAACAAATATTCGATAAATGAATAATTAATAAACAGAGATATAATTATTAATTTTATCTCTTTGATTTTGAGCAATACATTCTGCGATCCAAGTAATATTTCTAATTTCTTGCTCTTTTGATTTCATCCAAGCCCAAACTGTTGAAATTGTAAATTGTTGTGTAAAAGCATCTTTACACAAAGACATTTCTAAATTATATAAATGATCCTCTAAATTATCACCATCATTTAAAAAATTTTTATATTGGAACACGATATCCAATGCATTTCTTACACTTTCGAAATCCTTTGCCTTTGCTAATAAATCAGTGGCAATTGGATAACAATAACCTAATTTTGGTAAAAGGGATAATTTTAAATTATAATCGAATTCATTTGATTGTAATGAATTTAAAGCGATATTAATTGTTCTTCTATCACTTTCAAAATTTAAAAATTCTGTCATTATTTCCTTTGATGGTTCAGTTAAATTTTTTTCAATAAAATAATTAAATTCTTCTAAATAAGCCTTATACAATTTATTTCTAATAATTTCAATATTTAAATCATCTAATTCATTTGCATCTTTAAAGCAATCTTTAAAATAAGGTGCTAATGGTGTATCCACTAAAACCGTATCATATAATGATTCTAAATCAGTGGCCACGGTTAAAGTTGGTAAAGTATCGAACCAACCTAATGGATGACATCTTTGTAAAATTTCATTTTTATTACGATTATGAATAGTACCAGTAATCATTAAGATAACGTTATCAATCATATAACTTTGAGTAATAAAATCTAAAAAAATTTTATCAATACCAGAAGTTTGATCTTTAATGAAATTAAATTGTTCCACTAAGATATTTGATAAAGCATCTTGAATAATGGAAGTAGTTAAAGTTTCATTTGATACATTTGATAAGAAATTACCATAATCAGTAGATGATAATTGTAATTTTAAATCATCTAAAGTGTCACATTGAGTTAAATTTAAATATTGATTATTTGTTAAGAAACCATTACGATACCCACGAATGATACCTTCTGAGAAACCATTATTGATATTGAAATATAAACCTTCCATAATTGAGTAGTAGTGTTGTTGTTGTTGTTGTTGTGATAGTAATTAAATAATTAAGTAAATAGGAATAAAAAGGAAAATACAAATAATAAAAGAATAAAAATAATAAAAGAATAAAAATAAAGCAATAAGGAAGAATTTATAAATAAGTTAAACATAAATGTCAAAAAATAAAAATAAATAACAGAAAAGTCCATTTAGAGATAATAATGAAAAGTTAAAATTGAAAAATATTTTTTGGAATTTCCAAGAATCAGGGTAAAAAAAAGTGTGGCACGTGGAAACTCCGAGGCACGTGGAATGCACGTGAAAATGTATAGCACGTGGTTGGCACGTGGTTAACACGTGTTGAGTAAAGCACGTGGTGTGTCTGGCACGTGCCTGTATAGCACGTGTTTCTAGGTCACGTGTTTTTAGGTCACGTGTTTTTAAGTCACGTGTAATTTGAACACCACGTGCCCAAACCACGTGCCGTTTTTTTAATTTTCCTGGTTGCCGCCGTGCGCAATGACAAGCCGGTTAACGTTTGTTTTTTTTTCTCCTAAAATTTTTGGAAAATCAAAAGTCAAAAAAAATGTCGTCAATTTATTTATTCTGTTCCACGTGATATTTGAGAAACATTTCAGTGAGGTGTATATTTGGGAAAACAACGCCATTGCCTAGTTTTATATTATCAAGCTAGTTTGTCTTCATTGAAAAAGTTTAGATAAAGGCGGGTGTGTATTATTACAATTCAATTATAATTTAATTATTATATATTTTAATAAGTTGATAAGTTACTAACCATGTAAGTATTACTAAGATTTAAAGATGGTCTCTTGGCATTTGTAAATGTATGTAATATTTGTAGTAGCAAATATCTTTATATAACAAATACATTTCAAACAATTTATTGGGTTGAAAATTACTTCTATATGTTTCTTACTGAATTGTTCATACCTTACAGTTTTGCACTAGTCAGTTTTCATAAATTAAATATTCAACTAAAACTTCCATCTTTTCTTCAAAACGGACCCTCAAAAAAAATTCAATTTCCCAACTTTTAAAAAATTCCCCCCTGGTTTTTATTTTTACAAAATACACTCAATTACAAAATAATTACCTAAAACAGATTTTCTTTGCTTTTTTTGTCCAGATTTCCTAAATAGGCTTTTTTTTTTTTCCTCGTATCTCCATTAATTAAAATAAAAATAAAAAAAACACACAGGAGAAAGATTTATTTTGTTTCTTTACTTCCTTTGGTTTAGATTTACTTATTAATTAATATTAACTGGATATTTAATCAAATAATAAAAGCTTTATTTTATTGTTATTGTTAAACCGTATATTTCACTATTATTACTATTATTATTATCTACTTTAATAGAAGCAATATTTAATATTACTTTTTTTTTTAACGTCTTTTATTTATTTATTATTTTTTAGTTCTTTTGACATATAATATATATTGTTTATTAAATATGTCTGAAGTTAATAATAATAATAATAATAATAATAATGGTTCGGATTCTGTTAATCCAAATGATTTAAATTTACAAAAAATTCAATCAAATAAATCAACAAAGTCAACAAAGTCAAATAAATCAACTAAATCAAAAAATGGATCTGTGGAACCAAATGAATTAAAGGAGAAAAAGAAAAAGAAAAAATCAACTAAATCTAACAAATCTGATGTTACTGATTCAACTGCTGATAATAAGGATTTAACTGTTAAGGATTCTACTGTCAAGGATTCTACTACCAAGGATTCTACTATTAAAAAGGAAAAGAAAAAGAAGAAGAAGACTAAAGAATCTTCTGCTGCTAGTACTGATGATAATGCTTCTGTTACTTCTTCTTCTACTACTAATCAATCTGATGTAGATCCAGAAAAGAAGAAAAAGAAAAAGAAAAGTAAAGACTCTAAAGACAAAGATTCTAAAGATAAAGATTCTAAAGACAAAGATTCTAAAGATTCTAAAGATAAAAAATCTAAAAAATCTAAAAAAAAATCAAAGGATAAGAAAATCAATAATGATGATACACTTTCCACTAATGGTTCTACCACTTCAATTGATACTAATTTAACTAATAAATCTTTCTTAACAACTGATTCTGTTGATACCACTGGTAGTACTCCTGATGATGTTTTCGATTTAACTCATATTCCACCTTCTGGTGATAAACAAATTGAAAATCCAAATGATTTTAAAATTCATGCTAGATTTGATTATGGTACAAAGGGTACTAAAGTGGATGTTATGACAAATCATGTTGTTTTAGATTTAGGTGATGATATTAAAGAAATTATTAAAAATACTGATAATAATAATATTTCACTTTGGTGGAAATCATCATTTATTTATACTTATCATATCGATTTTAAGGATAAAGAAAAAAAATCATTTAGAGGTCCACCAACTTTTGTACCATTATCTAAACCAAAAAAATTTGAATTATTAGATGCTCTTTTCAAAGAAGATGAAACACTTTTCAAATATAAGGATAGAATCGCTTTTAATGGTGAAGATACTTTATATTCACATGTTCCATTAGAAGAATTTACTTTATTTGATGGTTGTTGGGATGTTTCAAATAAACAAAAAAAGAAAGGTAATTCTTCAATTGTTGGTTTAAAATCTGATAATGTTAAACCAAATGTAAATCCTGATTTAGATGAATTTACTTCACAAATTGTTTTAAAATTCGTAGCTAAAGTCGGTTTATCTGATATTTATAAATCAACTATTTTACAAGATACTGAATATCAAGAAAATAAAATGTCAAATATTGATAAAACTGTTTTATTATCATTATTAGGTGTTAAATTTTTACAATCTAATGATCCAATTTTCCAAATTCATGGTAATAAATTTTTTATCTTTAATAAAAATGGTACTTCAAAACCATTCCAAATTGGTGCTTACCTTTTACATGGGTTTACTGTTTCATTAAGATATGCTTATGGTTCTGTTTTATTAAATACTATTAATGTGGCTATGCCATTTTATAAACATACTAAATATTTACCAGGTGATCCAAGATTTGTGGAAAATGATAAAGTAGAATATACTTTAATGGATTGGTTATTAGAATGTTATGAACAAAATGAAGCTAAAAGAAATCCAGGTAAACCAAGACGTGGTCCACCAACTGAAAAGGATATTAATTTCTTTATTGAAAAAAATAGAGATATTAAAGATTTAACTAAAGGTTTAAAAGTTTATAAAACTCATATTAATTATAGTGTTAATCCAGATGGTACACCAAAACCACCAAAGAGAATTCAATCAAAGGGTATGGTTGGTTTTGCTAGAGAAACTGCTTTATCTGATAAATTTAAAGCTTTACCAAGTGATTTAAATAATAAACCATCAAAACAAGATGAAAAACCAATTTTCATTAATTCAAATGATTATTTCTCAAAAAAATATAATGTTAAATTAAAATATCCAAATGTTAAATTAGTTTCATTAGGTGGTGCTAATACTTGCCCAGCTGAATGTTTAAAAATTGTTGCTGGTCAAAAATTAAAGGGTTTAATTTATGATGAAAAAGCTGTTATTGATTTTACTGCAATTAGACCAACTGAAAAATTTAAAATTATTGAAAAATTAGCATTACCAGCCATTAGAGATGCTTTATCTGGTGATGAAGAAAATGTTTTTGCACCACATGATTCCTTATATCATTTCTTAAGAGTACCATCTCGTGTTATTGATTCACCAGTGGTTCAATATAATAATTCTACTTATGAATTCGTTGATAAACCATTCGGTACATCAGGTCCAAATGGTAAAGGTCGTAATGAAGAAACTAAAGGTATGTGGAATTTACAAGGTCATAAATTTATTTCAACTTTAAATGAAGAATTAACTTTAAGACCAATCTTTATTAATGATTCTGATAGAGCACCACCTGCTTCAATCTTAGGTGATTTAGAAAAATCATTAAGTAAATTCGTCGCTGATGTTGATAAAGTTGGTGTTAAATTTAATTGTTCAGCAAAACCAATTTTAATTAATGAATTTAATAGTCCAATTTTAAAGAAATCTGGTGGTTTTGGTGGTCGTGGTGGTCGTGGTGGTCGTGGTGGCCGTGGTGGACGTGGTGGTCGTGGTGGTTTTGGTGGTGGTCGTGTACAAAGTTCTTATGAAATCACACCTGGTGAAGAAAAATTAGTTGAATTATTAAGTAAAGTTCCACCAAAGAGTTATGTTTTATTCATTTTAAATCGTGCTAATCAAGATACTGTTTATAATAGATTAAAATATTTAGCTGATTTGAAATTTGGTATTATTAATTCTTGTATGGTTTGGAATAGTTTTAGAAAAAATTCCACTCAATATAATGTTAATGTTGTCATGAAAATGAACTTAAAATTACAAGGTGTTAATCATTCTTTAGTTAATAAAGATTTAGAATTATTAATTGATCAAGATACTAAATTACCATATATGGTTATGGGTGCGGATGTTAGTCATTATCCAGAAGAAAATCAAAATTCTGTTTCAGCTTTAGTTGCATCATTTGATGATAAATTTGCACAATTCCCTGGTCAATATATGTTACAAGATGGTCCAGGTGAAGAAAGTATTGTTAAGATTGGTTCTTTAATTATGGATAGATTAAAAATTTATCAAAAGCATAATAATGGTAAATTACCTCCAAAGATTTTATTCTATAGAGATGGTACTTCTGAATCACAATTTGAATATGTGGTTAATATTGAAGTTAGAGGTATTAAAGAAGCTTTAAGAAAGGCTGGTTCACAATTATTAGGTGGTGCTAAATATGATCCACCAGTAACATGTGTTACTGCTGTTAAGAGAAATCAAACCAGATTTAGACCAATTTATGAAAATGCCACTAATGAAAAGGGTGAAACAGTTGCTGTACAATCTATGGGTAACGTTATGCCAGGTACCGTTGTCGATCGTGGTATTACTTCTTCAGCACATTTCGATTTCTTTTTACAATCACAACAAGCTTTAAAGGGTACTGGTGTTCCATGTCATTATTGGTGTGTTTATGATGAAAATCAATTCAATTCTGACACTTTACAACAAGTTACCCATGGTTTATGTTACATGTTCGGTAGATCCAGTACTGCTATTAAAGTGGCTTCACCAATTTATTATGCTGATATTTTATGTGAACGTGGTACTAAATTCTTTAAGGCCAATTTCAATATGGTTAAACAAGAATTTAAGAAGACTAATAAACAAAAGGATGCGGTTATCCCAGCTAATTTATTATTGCCACCAGTTCATGATAACGTCAAGGATATTATGTATTATATCTAGACTTGTCGTCTCTGGGGAATGGAATCATTAAATGTTTTTGTGTTCTGCATTGTGTGATTCTTATATAATATTGGTTATTTTTTTTTTTCTATTCAACTCTATTCTATCTATAGTCTGTATTCGTATTGATGTCTATATAAATATATATATAGATATACAGGCAGCTGTATATTTTAATCTTTAAATAAAAATTTTATTTGTCAAGTGTTTCCACTTATACTCTTTGCTTTGCCCTCTTGAGGCCACTACCCAAATCCTTTGGCCCTAAACGGCAAATTCCTTAATTTACCCAAAGGGGAAATCCGTTTTCCGCGATGAGGTGAAAAAAAATTTTATTCGAGGAAAAATAAAAGTTTTCAATTACAATTAATTGCAAATTATATAGTATTAACACTTTTCAGATACGCAAGCAAAGATGACCGACATGTTACCATTAGCCACTTATACTTTAAACGTCGAACCATATGAACCAACTCCAGCTATCGGTTTAGATAAGCCAGTTACTGTGAGAATCACTATGGCCGCTATTGATCCAGAACCTTTTGATGATGAAAAGAAACCATCTACCTTAAGAATGATCAAGAGAAATCCAGATTTTGATGAAGATGAATCTGACGATGAAGATTTTAACACCCAAGACTCTGAAGATGAAGATGATGAATCTGAAGAATCTGAAGAAGAAGAAAAGCCAGCTAAGAAGGGTAAGAAACATCACCATCATGACCATGACCACGATCACGATCACGATCACGATCACGACCATGATCATGACCACGACCACGATGATGAAGAAGATGATGATGATGAATTTGAAGAAACTGTTCTTTTAACTTTATGTCCAAAGACCGCTTACCAACAATCTATCGATATTACTATTGCTCCAGAAGAAGAAGTTACATTTGTTGTTACCGGTTCATACACTGTCTCTTTAACCGGTAATTATGTTAAACATCCTTTCGACACTCCAATGATGGATAGTGAAGATGAAGATGATTACGATAGTGAAGAAGAATATGATGATGAATTAATTCAAGATGAATTACAAGATAGTGAATTAAGTGATGAATTAGATGATTTAAGCGATGATGAAGATATTGAAGGCCGTGTTGAAGAAGTTGAAGAAGAAGAATCTGAAGAAGAAGAACAAACCTCAAAGAAATCTAATAAGAGAAAGCATGAAGAAACTAAGGAAGTCTCTAACAAGAAATCTAAGAAGGAAGAAGCTGCTGCTGCTGCAAAGGCTAAGAAGGAAGCTGAAGCTGCTAAGGCTAAGGCCAAGAAGGAAGCTGAAGTCGCCAAGGCTAAGAAAGAAGCTGAAGCTGCTAAGGCTAAAAAGGAAGCTGAAGCTAAGAAAGTTAAGAAAGTTGAATTCAAGAAAGATTTAGAAGAAGGTCCAACTAAAAATAAGAAAAAGGAAGCCGCTAAACCAAAGGCTCAAGTTTTACAAGGCGGTGTTATCGTTGAAGACCGTAAAGTCGGTACCGGTCCACAAGCTAAGAGAGGTTCCAGAATTGGTATGAGATACATTGGTAAATTAAAGAACGGTAAAACTTTTGATAAAAACACTAACGGTAAGCCATTCGTCTTTAAGTTAGGTCACGGTGAAGTCATCAAGGGTTGGGATATCGGTGTAGCTGGTATGGCTGTTGGTGGTGAACGTAGAATCGTTATCCCATCTGCTTACGCCTACGGTAAGCAAGCTTTACCAGGTATTCCAGCTAACTCTGAATTAACCTTTGATGTTAAATTAGTCTCTATGAAATAGATAGACTAAACACATTATTATTCATTATATATCTCATATTAATAACAACTATTATATTCACTATATACATGTATATGTGCACAATTTTGTATATTGTTCAATTTTAAAACAATTACACTTTTATTTAAATTTTTTGAGGTTTCAAAGGTAACTTTGTCATAAGACGGTAAGTAGTGAGTTATGTTGAAGTTTGACATGTACCTTAGCCACGCAGTAGCTAGGACTAGTGCATGGTCAGCAAAGAATCCTGTATATGTAATTGCAGTGGTGTTGTTAGTGTCCAGTGTATCTTATTTGTCCCTTACTCATTGGTACATTAACGATTGGGAAATCGTTTTAAATGGTGTAAAGACAAATATACCATTAGATTTAAATCAATTGTTGAAGTACTGCAAGAATTATATATGGGACCCAAAGCAGCGTATTTGGTCGCAAGTGGACTCTGCACAATTGGTAGATCGTTGGAATGGTGAGCATTTATACCTTTACCCAATTAATTTTAAAAGGTTTGGTTATAATACTAAGTCAAACCTATTCTCCAGTCCATTACCCATTATTGAGAACACGATTTGGGAAACAGATCAATTGAAATATGTGTTACAAAAAACATTACAATGGCCCAATGAAATTTTAACTGAGGAAAATGTACATTGGAATATTATTTATGGTAAATTTGAAATATTAAAACTTATTGAGAGTATTAAATATATTATTAATGAAATTATGATTACCTATAGATGGGAAACTACAGATCTTTTAATTATATTAGCCTCGTATTTGCATCTGATATATCAAATCAATAATCTTTTCATAGATTTGAAACATATCGGTTCTAAATTTTGGCTCGGTCTATCAATTTTATTAAATTCAATATTTGCATTCTCATTATCATTAAGTTTAATTAAGTACTTTGGTAACATTACTATACCAATGATGACTCTTTTTCAATCAGTACCTTTTATTTTCATACTTATTGATCTTAAATCAAAAATTGCAATTTCAGCATACACTTTGGAAAGATTTAGTATAATTAATATTTCAACAAAGATTACAATTGAAAAAATTATATATAATGCTATGTTTAAAAAAGGCTTCAATCTTTTCAAATCATACTTTAGATTAATTTTTTGTTTAATATTTGGCGGCTATGGTCTGCAAAATATCTCTAGCATTAAAAACGTCTGTGTATTGGCAACTGTTTTTTTAATGTTAGATGAATTGTTATTTATTACTTTTTACTCTGCAATATTATCATTGAAGATGGAAATTAATTCCATTCAAAGATCTATTGTAATCAGACAAACTTTAGAGGAGGAAGGTGCATCCAATATTACGACAGATTCTATTGCATTAGAAGAGAAGGAATTGAAAAAGACAAAGTTCTACGGTAATTTTAGTTCAATTAGAATGATTAATTTAGCCAAAATTTTTGTATTGGCATTTCTAATATTGATTAACGTATATAATATTAACCTTACTGGATTGATTAATGTTTTTCATATTTGGCTGGCCCAATCTAAGGAAGATGAACAATCGTTTAACCAATTGATAAAGATTCAAAATTATATGAATGGATTACCTCAATTAAATCATGGTGGTGAGAAGATTTTAATCACGGTTGTTCCTACTTTATTTTATCAAAATGATATTGGTTCAATAAATATTACTTTACAATTATTAAAATTTATCAGCGTCGCAATTCGTGATAAATTCATAAGTAAAGTCATTTTTATTCTATTACTAACTAGTTGTACAATCAATATCTATTTATTAAGGGCAGCTAAAGTCCATACAGATTACACAGTTGGCGCTTTATATAAGACATTATTGTTAAGAGACGATAATGGTAAATTAATCATTCTAATTAAGACTCCAGTGAGTTCTTCCAGAAATTCTTCATCGAGATCAAGGAACTTAAATAATGTTCATTGGACATCTGCAACGAAACGTTTACATAGAGAAACCCCGCCACCTCTACCACTACAAATGCCAATTTTCTCTTTAACAACAAGTGATGATGATACTCCTGAACAAAGTGATGAAAATTCGTCTACAGACAATTCTGACTCTTCCATAGAATCATTAGTAAATGTTATGAATGATGGTAAATTATATGAATTAAAGAATAAACAAATTTTATTATTAATAATGGAAAATAAATTACCATTGTATGCACTAGAGAAACAGTTGCATGATAATACTAGAGCTGTTCAGGTAAGGAGATTGGCTATTGCTAATTTATCTAAAAATTCTGTATTGAGAACAAATCGCTTACCATTCGAAAGATATGATTATGACAGAGTTTGGGGATCATGTTGCGAAAATGTTGTTGGTTATATGCCAATACCTGTGGGTATTATTGGACCATTAATTATTGATGGTGTTTCATTTCATATTCCAATGGCTACTACAGAAGGTTGCCTTGTGGCATCGGCTATGCGTGGTTGTAAAGCAATTAATGTAGGAGGTGGTGTAACTACTGTTTTAACCCAAGATGGTATGACTAGAGGACCATGTGTCAAGTTTCCAAATGTGAAGAGAGCTGGTTTGTGTAAGCAATGGTTAGATTCTGAAGAAGGTCAAGCATTGATTAAGAAAGAATTTAATTCTACTTCAAGATTTGCACGTTTACAACATATTCAAAGCACTTTAGCGGGTGACCTATTGTTTATTAGATTTAGAACAACGACTGGTGATGCTATGGGCATGAATATGATTTCTAAGGGTGTTGAACATTGTTTAGATAAAATGATTAAAGAATATCAATGGAATGATATGGAAGTCATTGCTGTGTCTGGTAATTATTGTACTGATAAAAAAGCTGCTGCTATAAATTGGATTAATGGTCGTGGTAAAAGTGTCGTTGCACAGGCTACTATTCCTAAGAAAACTGTTGAAACTGTATTAAAGAGTAACGTTAAAAGTATGGTGGAAATGAATATAAGTAAAAATCTAATTGGTTCCGCGATGGCTGGTTCCATTGGTGGGTTTAATGCACATGCAGCAAATTTAGTGACAGCCTTATATATTGCATTAGGTCAGGATCCGGCACAAAATGTTGAAAGTTCCAATTGTATTACAATTATGAATGAAACTGGAGAAGGTGATTTAAATATTTCGGTGTCTATGCCATCTATTGAAGTTGGGACTATCGGTGGTGGTACCATATTGGAACCACAATCGGCAATGTTAGACTTATTAGGTGTACGTGGACCACATCCAACAAATCCAGGTGAAAACGCAAGACAATTAGCGAAAATTGTGGCAAGTACAGTATTATCAGGTGAATTATCACTATGTGCGGCATTAGCGGCTGGCCATTTGGTTAAGAGTCATATGCAATTTAATCGTAGTAAAGTAGATCTTACGAAGAGAGAAAGTTCGCCAGCTTTAGCTATAACGGACTAAAAAATTGAAAATTAACAAATTAAAATCATATTGATAGCATTGCATTAAAAACAGCTATATTTTGTAAAATTATTTAATAACTAATCATTTGATCCTATATAAAAATAACTATTTATTTATACTAATGCCAATTAAAAAGAATATTAAGTCTAAAATATATTCACATTTACTGTAGATACATGTTTCATAGAAATTTTAAATTTCAATAATATATAATTGTAAAATTATATAAATTACTTCAAAAGATATCTCACGTTATTTAATTGAATGATAAGAATATTTAACCAACGATGCATTTCATCTCTATCTAATTCTTCAATAGATTCTAAGATACCAGGTAAGATGCAACTATCAATACCACTATATTTATCAGTTGCAAAAATGGAATGTTTTAACCAATCTCTATCCTTTAACCCATTTCTATTAATAAATAGTCTATCTATTTGTCTTAATTTGTCATTAGCTCTTAATAAATCAAGATATACTCTTATCTTTGTCATAATGGACCAAATGGGGTAATCTTGTTTACATTCTTTCATCAATAATTTATTTGCCTTATCGAATTTAACACTTTCGTTTAATGTTAACATTTTCAATATTTGTAACACTTTTTCAGATAAGTTAAATATTTCCTTATCGTGTGGGAATACTATTAGAAGCCTTTCCTGTAAGGTAATATATTGTTCATAAATTTTTTCAAAATAAGAATGAACTTTAAACATATTTAATTCATTTTCACTTATCATTAGGGCAACAAGTCCCATCATTGATGAAAGAGTAGAATGTAATTTATAATCTGGGTCAACCCATTCTTCTAAAAAACTGAAGGAATCAAAACTTGAATGTAATGGATAAATAGCATCGCTGAAATTATTTTGTTTAAAGTTAAACGATGCACTTGGTATACCTAAATGATATTGGAATGAACTGTAATCAGATTCACCTTGCAAATTATTTATAGTGGCATTTGTTGAGTTGAGCCAATGTTCAAACAAAGTTAATTCATCCATACCTTTAAAATTAGTATATTTTGCGGCATTGTGAATAACTTCGGTTAAAAGTGGATTTGCATCTACATTAAATTGAGTACCTGTAATAGCATTATCTAAATTTAAATATACTAACCCAGATTTAGTCAATTCAGAAAAGTAATTTTCTACGTATTCAGTGGAACCAATTAAACCATAGTTGGTACCATCCCAACTAATTAATCTAATGGGTCTTAATGGTTTCCAACCACGTTTTCTTAATATGCTGAAACCCTTAGCAATTTGCAAAAGGATTGCATTAGAACTTGCCACTGATGCACTATTATTCAAGTCCCATGAGTCACGATGTGTGGCAATAATTGTTTCACCATCAGAGAATATACCAGGTATATCAACAATAATATTATTAATTGGTACAATTGAATGATCTTGTTTAATTGTTAAATTAATTTGTATTTGTGAATCACTGGGACCAGAATAATAATCAAATCCCTTAATGTCACCCTTAGAGCCAATTTTAATACCTTTATTATTTAACATTGGTAAAATTTCTTTAATGTCATTAAAGTTTAATGGTATTGACGGAATTCTTGGAATTTTCCCCACCGGTGAAATACGTTCAATATCAATAAATTTTGATGGATAACCAGGTGTTGTAGGATCACCAGGTTGATCAGTGAAAAAATTAACAGTACCATGGGTGATTAAATTTGAATTTCTAGCGGGACCCTGAGGAAATTCATCAAATCCATTATTTTTTGTTATTTCGCCATCATCAATGGGGTCATTAAATAATATACAACTAATGGCGCCATATAATTCAGCATTTTTCAATTTTAAACCCAAATTTAAATTACCATATTTTATTATATGAATTTTACCTTCGATATCAATATTATTCTCTAATAAGTAATTATAATCTTGCAAAGAACCATAATTAACGTAAACGAATTGACCTGTTACATCACCACTTGGCGAATACAGATGATAGGATTTAGAATTATTATTTGCTTCAGTTAAATTGGCTTGGAAAATAGTCTTATTGGTTTCTAAGGAGATTAATTGTAAATTTGAATCAATATGTTTACTTATCCAGGGATAATAAGTATCCAATTCTGGATTAAACCCCATTTTTTCAAAACTATTTAAAAGAAGTTCATCAACACAATTATGATCATTACAATTTAAATAACTATTTATCATTTCTTGGAAAGTATTATTATATTTATTATCATTATTATTATAATTCTTATTATCATTATTATCAATTGTGAACCTTAAATGATCATCTTGTTGTGAATTAAGATAAATTCTATAAACTTCCGCATTCGTGAATTTAGAGTTTACCCATCTTCTCATATCACGAGACAAAGAAGTTCTTGGTGCAAATAATGCAATAAATCCTAAATAAATAGTGAAAGCGGTCATTAAGAACCAAATGAATTTTTTCTTATCAAATTTTTTCTTTACAACTTCTACAGTACTTATTAATGAATGAATTGTATCACTTCGTGGTCTCATTGTAAATATGTTTGGAATGGATGGATTTCTTGTGCCATAATTGGGACGCTGCCCATTGTTTAGCAAAGTAGATTGTTCATGAGACATTGCATTATATAAATTCTATCTATGTAATTGAAATCTTTTTTTTTTTTCAATCTTAAATTTTGAAAAATTTGAGACACAAATTAATTTAATAAAATTCCTGGTTATTAGCCTTTCATTTAGTATAACAATTATGACTTACATTAATTAGTTTTGCTTAATTAGTTTATTGGTTAAAAAAAATGTTAAAATAACTAAAAAGAATGAAACAGACAGGAATTGAACCTGCAACCTTTTGATTGCAAATTTCCGTAAAATCCAGATTTTAATTGGAGTCAAAAGCTCTACCATTGAGCCACTGCTTCATCTTGTTTAAAATTTCAGTAGGTAATTGTTTTATTCATATAGGCTGCACCATGTGATTGAGGTTTTAAGGAAATTAATTGACCATAATACACATATTTTGTGTCTGTATATCATTTAACAAATATTTAAAAATATCATAAAAACTCAAACCTCAGCTTTTATATAAAAAAGATTAAATTCCAAATTCCAAATTAGTAAAAATAACCACGATGATGATAATAACATTTGCTAAAGGTATGTGTCAAATTGAAATCCCATTATTCTTGAATCGTTTTGAATGAAAAAAAAAATAAATCTTACAATATTACATATTCAATATGTATGTTTTATATAATTGTCATAAATAAGTATAATATTAAGATATCTTATATTTTTATTTTTATTTTACTTTTATTTTTGGAATATTAATGAAAGTCATTTCGATATGATTACAAAAAAATTATCTAAATCTTTCTTCAGTACTAACTTTAAAGATTGCTCTTGTTTGCAGTGCTTGTGCAAAGACAATGGATATAGGCCATACAGGTGTATCACCCAATATACGTACACCAAGATATAATGAACGTGATGATAAATATAATTTTTGTACTAATTGAGTAAATTGAAAAACGGTAGAATTTACTGATGTTGCAAAACTAATCTCAGTAAGATTATCTAAGTCATCTAATGTATTAATATGTCTATGTGTTTGTAATTGTAAAAATTCAAGATATCTTAATTGTATTACCTTCTGGTATTAAAACTTTTTGTATCTTTCTCAATGTTACAATTGCTGAAAAATAAACTAATTTAACTTTATTATCAATTAATGAAACATCATTATTACGTGTCATAGATTCTAATTTGAATAAATATTCAGAAATTACTGATATACACACAAACATAATAGTTATTGTAGTTATTGGTGTATGATATCCACCTTTCATTGTAGAATCAATAGGTTTAATGACTAATGAAACGATATTAATCCAACTATCAACTAAATAAATACACCATTCTGTAGTTTCTTGTAATGCATACCAATCATAACTCAATTCATCTAATGTTTTATTCATCATTTCCCAATCTTTTAACCAAATTCTATTCATTACATAAGTTAAATCATGACCACGTCTAATCTTAGCAAAAAGATATAATGGTAAAACCATTCTTATAACTGGATCATTATCAATGGATGGGATGGTAGTTTCATTAATATTTAAAATACCACCATTTTTAATATATAAAGTTTCCCAATTTTTCATTAATGAATCAATATATGGTAATGAATTTAATTTCCAATCTAATTCAATTTGTTCTCTAGTTATCTTTTGTTTCTCTAAAATTGATTTTTCAATTCTAGAAATAATATTTAATCTCTCTAATGTTAATTTTTCATGAATGGAAATTACTAATGATAAAAGAGTTAATTTAGAGACTTTAAAATTTTCTAAGAAGAATCTATCACCACTAGTTAAAAACATTAAACAATTTTCAAAAGGTATACCACCATTAGAGACAAAAATTAATGAAAATTTAGAATCAATTATAATTTTCCTATTCTTTAAATTATTTGCCCATTCATCTGGATTCTTAGCATGGAAAAGATCATCATATGGTGATGGTACACCACATTTAATATCTACTGAATGTAAGAAACATTGTAACCCCACTAAAGATGCAAAAAAATTTGAAAGTAATAAACAAGCATGACAAATTCTAATTCTTTGTTGTGCCATTAAAAAATAATTATAATTATTCCAAATTTGAATT
>JAJLYE010000266.1:0-28729 GCA_030571715.1 Grigorovia jiainica (nom. inval.) | reverse complement strand
TGTAATTAATTTTGCTTTATAACATTTCCAAGTTTTTTTTAATATTTTAGATGATGTCCGCTGATACCGAACTGTATCTTACAATATCTTCATATAACTGCCAGTATGAGACTTCAATATTTATTATATCACAAATTTAAACATTACATATATCATGATATGCCAGAATGTTATAATGAATTAACAGTTCCAAATACTAAAATACTTAAATCAAAATAAAACAATTAAACTATAAAATAAACAAATGTATTCACTATTGTTCAGATGTTATTTTCCCACAAAATTAACCCATTTTGACCAGATTAGAAGCAACATATTGACTGATGTATAAGACACCCAAAAAATATTTTTGTTAGGTAGTGGTCCTGGTGTTAAACTGAAAAGGGAAATTAACTTAAAATAATGATCTAGTTTGATTTTAAATAATTATATTTCATCATTACTATAAATTGAAATTCCCTTAATTGGATTATTTTTTTCCGTCTAAAAAATCAATTTATCAGAAGTGCGTTCAACACATATCACAAACACTAACACGCTACGTATACACAATGAGATCATCATTTAAGACAGAATATCCATTTGAAAAAAGAAAGGCTGAATCTGAAAGAATATCAGATAAATTTCAAAATAGAATACCAGTAATTTGTGAAAGAGCTGAAAAGTCTGATATACCTGAAATTGATAAACGTAAATATTTAGTTCCTGCTGATTTAACTGTGGGTCAATTTGTTTATGTCATCAGAAAGAGAATTATGTTACCACCAGAAAAGGCTATCTTTATTTTTGTTAATGATACTTTACCCCCAACAGCGGCATTAATGTCCGCCATTTATCAAGAACATAAGGATAAGGATGGGTTTTTATATGTTACCTATTCAGGTGAAAATACTTTTGGTTCATTAATTTGAATTTATGAAATTGTAATATTATCCATATACTTCGATTTTTACCAGTTTCATAAGTTTACACAATGTTTAACAATTATGGTTATGTCTCAATTAGTCTGCAATGTTTTGTTTCATTTTAATATTCCTCTTAAATAACAAAAAAATATTATCCTTCTTCTATTAAACTTATTTTCTATTCTGATATTTCCAAATTACTCTACTCTTTATTTGCTTCAGTTTTGATAATTGATTCGAACCAATACAATTCAATGATTTTGCAAACCAGTATATACATATAAGTATACAAATAAACAAATATACGAATATACAAAAAATAATCATAATATAATATTTCTGTTTAGTTATATATTATATACTAACTACATTTATTAAATAATTTACAGTGAATGCTTCTTGGAGATGTTGATTTAATTTATTTTTACTTTTAGTTTTGGCTGGCGCTGATAAGGTTTATTCAAATGTTGTTCCCAGTCCTCTTGTGATATTTCTCTATTGGATCCATATCTAAACTGTATTCATTTAAATTATTTATATCATCGTATGATACAATATCTTTTAGATTTCTGTCATTCTTATACCATTCCTTGATAAGCCATGTCATTTCTTGATTCATAACCTTATCAGTTGTAATTTCAGTTTCAATTAAGTCTTTCAAGATATAGTATAATTTATTGTAAGAAATTTGTGCTGAAATAAAAATTGAAATGATAGAACCTGGTTTAATATGATCAGTTGGTAAATTTTCATAGAAGATATGACAAATCTTTGGGAATAGTTCAGATACTGGGAAAACAAATTCTGAAGTATTAACCTTTCTACCAACTTTAATGACAACACTGGATAATAATTTGATAAAATTAACAGAATCTTCTAATTTACCGGAACCGTTTAATTCTTCCTTTAATGATTCAAATAACTCATCCCATTTAGCCATAATTTCTTCTTGATCTCTGAAATCAGAAATCTTGAAAATTGTTAATGCAATTTCATGATAACCCAATGGAACGGCGAAATCATTGAATAATTCACTAACTGGTAATATTTTACCGTTCAAACTAGAAATTAATTCTTCACGAGTGGAAGGGTCAATTCTATTATCAGTAGATACTAGATTCAAAACATCATCTTGACACCAGTAATATCAAATAATTCTTGAATTGTACCAGTTAATTCTACCATAATTTGTCTTTGACTTGGTGGACAATCGCTATTACAGAAACCATTGGCACGAGATAAATATTCAATTCTGTTACTTAATTTTATTTCAAAATTAGAGATCGCTAAATTGTATAATATTTCAGCAGCTTTACAGAAATTAGATTTTCTAGAGTGATAAACCCATAATAAATTACTAATTTTCAATGAGTCTTGAGATTTTTCATTTAGGTATGGTAAAATATACTTAGTGTCCAATTCTAACAATTTATCTTCGTTATTTTCAGATACCAACCAATCGTACATATGGTAGTGGAATAATTGGTCATCGTAACGTAAAATAATCTTATAACTTTCATCCTTGATAGAAATAGCATCATTACTATTTAAGTAAGTAGCACTATTATTTATGTTATTATTATTAGTAGTAATACTTTGGGAAGCTAATTTATCAACTTTGACTAAAGCATCTAAGATAATATCATAAATGATTATACGCTTATCATAAAATTCTTTTCTTTCATCATTAGCCAAGGAACCATTACTAACATATTGATAAGCTAAATTACCCTTATCAAGGGAACCAGCAATATTTAATAAAAATTCAATGGCCTTTGGATAATAATTCAAATCGAGCATAATTTCTACAGCTTCTTTTAATTTTTCAATAGAAAGATCATCAACAATATTCTGAATAATCTAATAGCACTGTCTAAATGATAGCATAAGGTATCGTAATCTTTGGAACCAATTTCTTTAGCCTTTCTTAAATGTTCTAAAGCTCTGAAACTTAAAATATCATTAGTTGAGCAAAATGACCCGCAACGTTCTTGTAAAGTAGTAGCAGTTGATTCGATCGAAGAACCTCTATTGATACTTCTATTAATAATACATAATAAGATTTCTCTGATGGATGCCTTTGTATTAATATTTGGAGCAAAAATATCCTTGAATCTTAATTTGGTTAAATCCTTTTGCACATCAACCTTTAGGAATCTAAAGATATTTTCAAAAGCTAAGAATTGATGATCAAAACCATCAACTTCACTTTCTTCATATAAGACATTTAAGAATGATAAAGCTTCCTTGACAGATTCTACTAATTTAATTAGCGAGTTAATTGCAATGTTTTCGGCTTGATTAGCAACCTCTTCGGATTTATCGACTGGTCTTTCACCACCAATAAGTGGCATGGATAGTCTTGTAATAGAATCACCATAATTAACAAAAAATTCATTCAAAACTAAAATGGATGATAAATAATAATCAACATCATTCTTAGAAATAGATACAGCAGTAATAATATTGTCAGGTTCGCTAGCATTATGTGTCTTTAATAAATTGTGTGTAAAGTCATTTTTAATTTCAGTGTTGGCGATAAAAATTGGCTTTTCCCAAATATCTCTTAATAATCTAGTAATCAATAATGCAATACCATAAAATCTTGGTGATAGAATAACATCATCAAGATTGAAATTTGTGTTAATGTTCTTAGTAGTATTACTAGCTAAAGTTGAAGTTTGTGTAAGAGAACCAAAAGTTGGTTTAGATAACAATGAATTTACTGATGAAACATAACTATTATATTTTGGTTTAATATCAATAATACCTGGAATACCTAAAGTTAAAAATGTTAATGCATTCGATCTAATATTATCAGACTTATTGAATTTACACGTAACAAATAATGCCGAAGAACAAGCTTCAGATAAACCATAATTTAATGCAAATGGTAATAAATTATCAATCAATGATTCAAAAACTTCATCTGGAGTACGATACTTATAAATTTCCACAGAATTATTCGTTAATACAGCAATTTGTAAATTATCAGTAGTATATTGAGTAGCAAATTGGTTAGCGTAACCAGATGGTTTATTAGTAGCATTAAAAAGTGGAGTCAATGGAACAATAGCTTTGACAATACCAGTAGTGTCTAAAAATGTAGCATTTTCAACATACTTACCATGTTTCTTTAAAATACCATAATCAGGAACACTAACAAATAAACGATGACTAATAGTATGTTTTTGTTGAATAGTATCATTTTTATTGCTATTATTACTATTATTTAAATTAGAAGTAGCATTAGTAATTGGATGTTTGTTAACTTGTGGAGTAGTTTTCTTAACAGCAGAAAAAAAAATACCAGGTGAGATAACAGTACTTGCAGTGGTAGTCTCTAAAAGAACAGCTGATTTTTTTTGAACCTTTAATAAGATGGATTCAGATAATGATAAATTTGAATAAAATGGTAAATTTTTCTTTTGATGTTCGATTTGTTGTTGTTGAATCTCTTGTTGTAAGACTTCTGGTGTCACAGAACTTGGCGGAAATTTAATCGATTCCAATCTCAATGCTTCAATGTTGAATCTACCAATGGACCCATTAAAATATAAACGAACACCACCTACAGTCAATGCGACAAAAAATAAATTGCTATTTTCATTTTGTGATACTGATATAACCTTAGAGATTTTTAAGTATTTTTTACCTAAGATAGCCGCCCCTCTTGCTGTAGTTGTACCAATAATTCTGCTAATATAAGTTGGCTCAATAACCAACCCACTTTCTAATTTGTTCTTAGAAATCAAATAAGCTCTAATAATAGATTTGGATGATAAAGAGTAAATAATACCTCTTGATTGATCGATTGTTAATTGAATAATTGTTTCTTGAGATGATTCCTCAAACAATGAATGAATTTTATTACCACCTGGTATCATCGACATCACATTACCAGGTAATAAACTAGACCAAGAGGATTGAGTCAAACAAACTTTATTACATTTACTATTAAACCAATCATCAGAACCAGTGTATTGTAATTCCCAAATATTTAAACTATTTGTCTTTGAAGCGAAAAATATTCTACCTGTCTTGTCATGTGAAACAATTTCTAAAGTACCCATACCATTAATGGAAACGTTCATACCAGTGTTGAATACAGTAATCTCATCGGTCTCTTTAATATATGATATAGCTAATAAATAAATATCAAAAGGTGTGACAATAATTAAAATGTTTTTGATTTCATCAATAAAAGTACCGGGTTTGGTTCTCACTAAAGCAACGTTTAAGATGGTATGTTTAATTTCATCAATTGTTTGGAAATCTTTTGAATCATTAATATTCCACAGAATTAACTTATTATCAATTGTAATCCAACATCTGTTTAACTCAGGGAAGATACCAATATCACTTTTGATTTCAGTCTTAGAAGCCTCATTCAATAAGGCATCGGGATATTAATAACTCTTTGTCTTTCAAAAGGTGTAAACGCCCCAAGACCACCTACATCTTTACTAAAATTGTAATTCACACCGTTGTTATAATAAGATCTTTCATCTAATAATGGAGTATTGTTATCCTTACGATGTAAATAATCAATATATTCACTTGCTAACTCTAAGGGAAATTTAGTGGCTAAATTGTTAACTTTAATGTGTTCATCGACAGAGTTTAAATCGGTACTGATTGTATTAGCATTAATCAATCCATTTGTACTATTAGTATTATATGATTGCAAAATTTACCCGTATTGTTGTTTGTATTAGTAAAAGAATTTGGCTGATTGGTGATATTCGAAGTACTATTGCCTATATTAGTGTTCTAGTATTATTGATTGTAGAACTGGAGATGTTATTATTGTTACTAAAATTATTGTTTATAACTGCGTCATTAGTTTTCCCAACATTTGTCGTCATATAGACGACCATTGTAATCAGTTCTGTTTCTTAATGGTGTCGAAAACATGGTGTGACTTGTTTATTCACTGTACGATGTGAAATTTAATATACAAAACAACAAAATTCAATTTTACTTTTTAAGATTTTTTTATTTTTGAGAAAAAAACAAAAGGGCATCTTATTCGTGCAGAGTGATGGAGATATTTAATTAATCCATTTGTTAATTAAAGGTGGTAGATAAAAAATACAAGGCCACGACTAAAATAAGATCGATGATACAATACATTGTTGTATATATATAAATATAAGTTAAATACATTTAATTTTGTAAATAACATATTTTGTCGCAAGAGGTTTTACTTATGGATTTATAAATATTTTGATTTTAATAAATTACTTCTATGACTGAAAAATCATGATCTTTTGAATGAGTTTTTAGTCATAAAACATATTACTCAAAGATTAAAATATATAAAGAGAAGTGAAAGCAGGTCTTTAGTCACCTCATCCGTTTTTATTGAATTCATCATTTGATATTTCAGGATTGGTTAGCTCAAAGTCTTGAAGATTACTTCTCAAAATTGGCATAAGAAATATAAGTTCAGGGCAAATCTGCCGATTGATATTAAACATTAAGCTCACAATAGCAAGTCCAGTTTTATATTTATTGAAGTTCTTATAGCAAGGTTATTAAAAATGACTCAAATTTGGAATTTTTATAACAGTGATGTTTTGGTTTCTAAAAGTTCGGGGTCGTAATATAAACAGCAACATATTCTTCAAACTGCTTCCAATAGTATTGATTAAGAAGATCGTAAAAGAGAGTATAAATTTCATTATAATGAAACGCAAATATTTTTGCAATTTCATATCATATTGAAAAACAAATAGGTGGGAAATTGTAGTTGAATAAATGAATGAAATTTATTTTTTCAATGCTTCCTTCTTGATTAAGCTCATTTGTCTAATTTTGATTCTGACAATTTGGGAATTTTCTATCATCAACGAATTTTTGATACTTAATATCAAAAACATATAATGCCCTTGATTCTCTATAAATGGTCGTTGATTCAAAATAGCCTTCGTATCTGTCTCTTTCAAGTAGATAATTTTGCAATAGGTTAAAATGAATGATTTAGCTTCCATTTAAAGTAAACTTCATTTTAATTTGAAATTAAAAACAATTAAATTCTTAACCCTAATGTTAAAACGGAAAAATTAGGGTTAGAGATATTCTTTATCAAATTTCCCTAATTTGTTCGAACATACATTTTTACACATTGTTTACTAAAAGTGTATAATGTATATTCATTACAGATACTCTTGCTCTTTTGGGCGTAGAAGCTTTTCACAAATATCAGGTTATCAACTGATATGTGGGTTAGAAATTCACACGCAATTAAATACCAATTCTAAACTATTTTCTTTATCAAAAAATGTTCCCTTAACTGATAAGAACGTTGAAGCAAACAACAATGTGAGTTTCTATGATGCATCATTACCAGGTACGAAACCAAAATTAAATTACGAATGTGTCTTAAAAGCATTAAAATTGGCCTGTGCATTAAATTGCAATATTAATTTGAACTCAAGTTTCGATAGGAAACATTATTTTTATGCTGACCAACCTAGTGGATATCAAATAACACAATATTACAACCCCATTGCCACAAATGGATTTATTGATTTGAACAGTAAATATGATGCTATAGAATTACCACAGAAGAAGATAAATATTATTCAATTACAACTAGAGCAAGACACAGCAATGTCACACTCATCGCCTCTAAATAAAGATGAAATTTTAATCGATTTGAATAGATCTGGGGTACCATTGATAGAATTAGTTACCAAACCCGATTTCACTAGTATCAAACAAGTCATCGCATTTATAAAGAAATATCAAGATTTAGTTAGACAAATTGATGTATCAACAGGTGATATGGAATCTAGCGCACTCAGAGTTGACGTTAATGTTTCGATTAATGATTTCAATCGAGTAGAATTGAAAAATTTACCGAATACTTCATCAATTGGAAGGCTATCGAGTTTGAATATCTACGTCAAATTAAACTGATTGAAAATGGTCAACAGGAATCTTTAAATAATTTAGAGACGAGAGGTTGGAATGGCTCGGAGACAATTAAATTGAGAGATAAGGAGTCTAAATTGGATTATAGATATATTCCTGATATGCAATTACCTATCATTAAATTAGATCCTGATGTTGTCACTAACATCAAACAAAATTTACCCATTTCTACAGATTCACAAATTGAAATTTTCTTAAAGGAGCCATATAATTTAAATATCGGGATGCAAAACATATTTGTATAGCAAGAAACTTTAATACTCTTTATACAAATAAGCAAATTAAAGATTTTTATTTGGCAACTTTTCATGAATTTAGGAAATTGTCAGGTAACTCAAATAAGAATGGGGAAAGTGTGATTAACTGGATCTTGCACGAATTATTGGGCGACATTAATAGATTTAATATACCTTTTATCCAGGTTGAAAAAAATCTACCACCAAAAGAAATGGCTCTATTTTTAAAGTTGATCTACGGTGATATGATATCTAAAAATAATGGGAAATTACTCTTATCTTATTTGATAGATAATATTTCAAAAGGTACTAAATATGAAGGTAAAATCAATTGGGATCAAATAATCAAAGAACTTAATTTAGTTAATGTCAAAAAAGCCGATGCAGCTGTTATTGAAGTTAAATGCCAAGAAATTTTGAATGAGTTAAATAATCCAAATTTAATTAATTCGATAAAAGACGGTACCAAATTAAATTCATTAAATTATTTAATTGGGTTGGCAATGAAAAAATTTAAAGGAAAAGTTAATGTAAACGATATTAAATCGTGTTTTAACAAACTATTAGACTTAAAATAATTGTAATTATATAAACAAAAAAAAGTAACGCAGAATATAGAAAAGTATGTACTACATATTTTAGTAAAAAATAATAAAATTACAAATATTTTCCTATCAAAATTAATGAATGTTTAATAAAAAAAATAACCTTATTTAAAACCCAAAATGACAATTTAGTTTATAATTACATAACTATATGTAACATTATATAGAGTTATAAACTCAATTGATGAAAAATATGAAATAAAATAAATGTACACATATTAACCGAAAAATACTATAGAACCATTCCATAATATTTGAAAAATAAAAGATAAAAAGAAATATAAAACTTTAATTGAATGATATGACAATGTGATGTGTTAAAAATATGGAACCTCCCAGTAGAAAAAAAATAAAACCTTTAATTTAATTATGCTTTGTTATGAAGGTGGTTGTTTGGTTTTAACTCCAAACCTCCATATTATTACTGATAGTAGTAGAGATATTATTGGTGTGATTGTTATTAGTAGTGTTGTTATTACTGTTCCAAATATCCATAGAAGAACTATTGTCCTTTGATAGAAATTGATTTGCTGAATTGTTACTTGGCCAATTCATCATAGAGACACTATTATTATTATAGTTTTTGTTACCAATAGCATTATTCTGAAAAATATCGGAGCTACTAGTAGTTTTACTATTGGAATTAATATCATTATTAACCAATGTATCTTCTAAATAGGAATTGGAAATCACATTCTTATTAACATTATCACTCTTCGATAAATTAGAAAATTTCATAAAAATACTATTAGCCACATCATTTGCGGTAGAAGTGGGTTTAGAACTATCGTTATTACCACCATCGTTACTGCTATTATTAAATATATTACTACTGGTCACATCAATATTATTGCTAGTATTAAAAATTTTAGAATGAATCATATTGGTTGGATTATTTGGAATAAAATTATTCTTATTGAAATTGTTAGTGATTTCATAACTCGTTATTGGTGTGATGCTATTTGAAAAGACACTATTATTTACTGAAACGTTAATCGAAGAACCACTATCATTATTTATATAATTTGATAAAATTTGTTCATTAAAATTATTAGTTGGATTTATTTGAAATGGACTATTATCCTTGTAAGGTAAGTTCTCCATTGTATTACTTTCTATCCCATGAATTTTATTAGCAACATTATTATTATTATTTGAAAAGGGATAAATATCATTTAATGAATTATACATAGTATTGGTAGATGAATTCGTGTGATCTGAGTTTTGGTCGTGATTAAATTCACTATTGCCAAAATTAGAATTGAAAACATTAGAATAAGTTTGTTTCAGTTGCTGTATTGCAATACGTTTTTTGATAATTACTATTCTCATTACAATCAGAATTTTTATTCTGATTACTATTTAAGTAAGGAGACATATTTTTATTCATGTTTTTATAATCCATATTTGTGTTAGAAGAACGATCATATGTATTTTTCATTTTACAATTACTATAGCCACTATTATTGCGGTAGTAATCCGAATTAACTAAGTAGTTATTATTAATATTTTTATTATAATTCTTTAAATATGATAAATCATTATAGTTCGTATTATTATAAGTATCATTAAACCCACCATTTGGGCCTATTTGTTTATCTTTATTTGAATAATTATTATTATTATAGTAATTTTTGTAGCCGGTATTCATTAATTTCGAATATTGATGTTTTGGACTATTATAACCATTCATAAAGGAATTTCTGGTATTATTGTGATTTTTATGATTATTGTTATATTGATTGCTATAATCGTTGATATACATATTTTTATGATTATTAACATTATAAAATTTATTATAGCGAGATAATGAATCATCCAGATCTGGTTCATTTTCGATATTTATCTTGTCTTTATCTTTAATGTTAAGTTTTTTTCTAAAATGCTTAATTGTCTCCATTTGCGAAGAAAATGCACTATTCGAATCTTCCATGATTGATAGATTATTGTATCGTAATATTATTTTCTACGAAAAAAAAAACAATGCTAATTATCGAGGCAATATAAAGACTTCAAAAATAGTTTGATCAATTATTATATGTAAATTGGTTATAGATCAATAACTGAATCGTATGATAAAAACCGGTGTTTGTTATTTTTATAGATCCACCAACAAATGCAAATGTAGAAAAAAAAATACTAACAAAAAAAAAAAAGTATATATTATTTAATGAGTGCCTCAAATATTTTTCCTTTGTAAAATCAAATAAAGTTTGTCTTACTTAGAAAATATACCTTTCAACTAGACATCGAAGCAAATTATATAAATTTTAGTTTTCTAAACTCATCGCGTTTTCCCAATACAGAAATTTGCGTGGGGTCTTACCCGGAATGTCAATTTTTTTTTTCAAACTCTTTTTGACATTTTTTGTGTCACAAACTTAGCGTTTGAAATGCTTTGATTTTATATTAATGCTAAATAAATTATAATATATGCGGGTATATATGCAATTACAATTATTTCCTGGCAGACAGGGAGCCCGGGGAAAAATAATACAATTTTGTTTTTAAAAATCTTTTTTTTTCTTCAGATGATGCATTCTTCAAGGAATTAATTAAAATAGCTTTCTCATGGAAAGTCAAATGTAAAATTGTCTGTATCTTCAACCTCAGTCTTTTCAATTACTTCTTCGTTTTTATGTTCTTCGTTTTCAGTAAACCATAATGCTGGATCCTTGGTGTTTATAAATGTGTCCATAAAATCATGTAAGAGCAACGAGTCATTGTTCATATTATTATTGTCGATATCGTTATTAGAATTGTCACCATGAGGATTTGCAATGGGTACATGCATGTCAACAACTTTATGCTCATTCGCTATATTATTGTCAAAATTATTACCTGGAAAAATAAGTTCTTGGCGAAGTATCTGTCATCTTTCAAAATATCATTTGTATGTTAGCACTTTCCTTAACAGTATTATGAGGTGTATTAGATAGGTTGTGGACAGAAAATGGATAATATTCTTATGGTGATGTTGAACTCATTGGTGTATTGTTTGCCCCGTATTCGAAGTTTTTATGCTGTTTGAGTTTATTGTTCTTAATCTTATTATTTTTGTTTTACTATTGTTACTATTATTATTTTTGTTGTTGTTGTTGTTATTGGTATTGATTTGATGTTGAATTAAATATCTTTCAATCCTGTAAATGATGATGACCTCCAGTAACGGCTCTATTCAATTTTTCTAATGATTTAAATTGGAAGAATATTCTTGTTCACATATTTTCACTATTATTACCATTATCAGTTTTTTATCGTTAGTTTTCTCAGTTTTTTCTTTGTCGTCTTCTTCGTGATATCTTTGCTTTAGTTTGTTTATTAGTTTGGCTTTCTTCTTGGTTTTTATTTTTATTTATTTCAGTTTTCTTCTTGCCTTTACATTTCCGGCTTTCTTTTTTATTCTTCGTGGATTTCCCTTTAGTATCTTAGTACTTCCTTTTGGATATCATTAGTGTTAGCTTTTTTACTCTCTATAGAGGTGTCATTAAGCCTCATGTTGTTGTTGTTATTGATAATCATATTCGGATTCGGTGTAAGTTTGTATATGGCATATTGACATTTGGCATATTATTGTGTGACCACATTCTATTTATGTGATTTAAATCATATGGGATATTGTTAAAAATGTTTTGGTTATTATTATTATTAGTATTACTATTGTTTGGTGTAAAATTATTAACTGTATTATTATTATTATAAGATATAGTATTGTTATTATTAACGTTCATATTCACAGGGTTGTTATTGTTTTGGTTTGAAGTTGTCATATAACCATCAAATCATTTGAATAAGATTGGCTTAAACTTCTGTTGCTATTAGCAATGCTATCATTTTTACTTATTGGATTAAAATTAATAGGTGTTTGACTTCCACCTGTATTATACTATCGTTATTAATATTAAGTAGTACCACTATTAAAACTAGGATTATAATTAGTATTATTATTATGGTTACGTGTAGTCATTGGTGAATCTATGGAATTAATACTAGAATCATAATTACTCTCATTAATTTCTGGAATATCATGTAATTGTACTGAACCATTCTTGTTGATGTGAAATATTCATATTATTTGAAAGAAAAGTAGAGGATAATGGTGAATTGGTGTTATTGGGATTATTCAAATACGAATTATAGTTCATACTTTTTATTGGTTCTTTACTGTACTCATTATGTTTGTTGATTTTCTGAAAATTTTTTGGCGAGTTGAATTGTTTGATGAATTTTGATTATTTTACGATCGCTATTAACTTTGATTTATTGCATCTTTATTATTATAATTATTCTCAAATCTGACTAGAAGATGATATATTTTAAATTGTTCAAGCCAACTTATAATATTATTAGAATCAAAACTATCTAAATAACATTATTATTAAAAGTGTTAGTATTTCCAAGATTCACTTTATTATTGTTATTTTCTTCTATATTATTTTCAGTAACTGATAATTGTTGCATTGCAATCTGGAAGGCTGTTTTATAATAAGAATGTGAAGTGTGTCTTTTATCTAAAAGAATTTCATAATATTGTTGTACTAATTCCGAGCCAGTTTTATTTGATTTGATTTAAATAAATCCCAAAATAAATCCCACCATTCAAAAAGATAGCTATCAGGTGTATCATGAAATGGTTTAAATACTGGTAAGGTATTATTATTATTTATTCTATTATTATTATTAGTGGAATTAATGAAAACTGGTTTAATACCATTTTCTTCAATAGGTGCTTCTTTAGAAAATGTATTAGCAGATATATGAAAAGAATTCTTTACCATAAAATCATAAACATAACCATTTAATATTGTTTAATTTTTTTAGAATCATCTTCATTGATTTTATTAGAATTTATGTCTTTAGATTATTAAATCTTCAATGTCTTTTTTAATTGAATCAATTGAAGGACTTTTAATGGAATTGGTACTAGTTTTGTAATTAGACTTATTGTTAGAGGTGGTTTTTATATTTAAATTAGGTTCCATTTCATATTTCTGACATTAAAATTTTTAATATTTGCTTGGTAACTATCATCCTTATTTTGAATACTGGTGCATAATTCTTTCGACTAAGTTATTATGGTTTAGTTCAAGGTTTGTTTAATTTCATTATTAATGTTATCAGAAGTAATATTGTTTTTGTTATTATTGTTATTATTATTATTATTATTATTGCTATTATTATTGCTATTATTATTGCTATTATTATTGCTATTATTATTATTATTTATATTGAAATTAAAATTATGTTATTTCATTCTCATTATTTCCAATATTATCATTGTTGAAAAATGAATTATCTGGCATGTTATAACGATTAAAAATAAAATGTACGAATAATTGAAAGATGAAACAAGTTATAATTGCATTCAAATTGGAATTGGAATTGTCGTTTTATCTATAAAAATAATTATCTTTTTATCCTTAAATTGTTATCTTAAATAAAAAAGTAATAAATAAGCTGATTTTTGTTTTGAGACTCTTGGAGTATTAGAATAATTAGAAATGATCTGTGATTATAGTGTATACAAAAGACTAAGATATAAAACTTTCTTACTGGATAGAAAAGGTTTATTACTTGTCGTAATAAAAAGTCGAAACCGAATTAAACTAACACAATTTGGGATTAAGAGTATTAAAAAATAACACAACAAGAATTATGATATCAATATCCGAAATAATATATATAAAATATATGATGCAAATAAAAGAAATATTAAATGTTAAATTGAGTATAAAAACGTCAAATTAGCATACAAAATAAGTAATTGATTATAAAACCTTAATAAATAAAAATAATGAAAATAATATAACAAATAAATAAAGGAAATGAAAAAGTTGTTCGTACTTTCTTGGTAAAATTTAGTTTTGCATTACAGCAAACTTTAGTAACCAACAAAGTTTATTAAAAATAAATAATACTTTAATAATTTTCATATACATTAAAAAAATTATTTTCTTCAAGTTTTTACTACAAGTTTTTAATGGTTTTCAATTGCACTAATTTTTTTTTTTGTAGAGAACGGAATTGTACCTAAACTATTAAGAAACTAAGGAAGAAAGGAAATTAAAAAAATATGCAAAAAAAACAAAAACCTGAAAACGATAACTATTTTGGAGAATTAATAATAATTTAGTTTTCGAATAAAATTTGTCTTGGAAGAAACCCAAGAACACTTTTGAAAAGAGGAAAACAATATGAATTTAAATAAATTGAATTTACTAAATAATATACGTACAACAAGGAATTTTGGTAACAGAAAAAAGAAAAGGATGATGAAAAAACTTAGAGGAAAAATAACATATGAAAAAGAAAAAAGAAAGTTATTTCAAATATCTTATTAATACCAGTATTACGTGGTGGAAAATTTAAAGAATACTTCAAAATTTTCAAAATTTAACAATATGAATTATAACAATTTCCCAGGAAATTCAAAAGTGTTGAGATTTCCAAGTTGAAAATATAAGTAGACAAAAAACTAGTCAAGTTTTTTAGCAAATATATAATATATTTAATCTTAATTAAAAAAAACAATGGAAAAAAGAGTTGTATTAATAATTAACTTTCAAGAAAATATGAAGAGAAGTGCACAACAATTCAATGAAAAGGAATGTTTTTTCATCTTCTAAATTTTCGTACAAATATTACAAAATATGTATGAAAAATGTAAAAAAAAAAATATTTCTTGTGCATTACTATTACTACAACTTAATAAGAATTACAATTTGTTATCTCGTTTCGAGAAAAATAAAATAATTGACAAAATGAAAATCTAAAAACAAATTCTGTACGGGGTTTTCACTGGAAAAAACGCAAAAAGCAATGATAATTAAAACCGCAGATTTGCTCTAACGTGCTTAATGACGAAATTGGAAAAGTATTTTATTACTACTTAATATTGTGGTATCACAAATTAAATTATTAATAGTTTGTAAATGCAGTAATAATACCGTATCAAAATATAATTATCAACCGGCCCGTGACTCCAATTGTTTTACTAAAACAAGTAATTGTTACCTAAAAGCACCGTTTTTTGTTACCATTTGCCTTTAAAATGCAATAGTAAATGTGCATTGTTTCGCATAAATGAATTTTTTTGCCCTTATAAAGATTCATCATTTATTACAATTTGGTCCATTGATTTCTTAGAATCATGAATTTTTCAGAAATTTTAATCTAACTTAAATTCTTCTTAGTTCATTTTGTTCAATTGCATCTTCATTTTAGGAAGTGGTTCCCGTGTTTTTATGAATTATTGAAAAATTGTTAACGTTCCTGTAATATTTTTTTTAACTGTTTTTTGAGGAAACTTTATTTTGTACATGAAAATTAAAATTTATGTTATCCAAAAAATTCTTGTAACGTGTGGTCCAATTAAAACATTCCGTAAACGGCAATTCTTCCGAAACAGTCATTATCCATGACATTTTTTTGTGAACTTTTTCATCTTCTGTAATAATGTAGTGTAAAAAATTAATAGTATAAACATGATACAATACGGTATTGTCTATACAATCTAAAACCTGATTATCAGTAGGTCATTAATAAAATTATTATGACGATTAACCGTCTTTTTGTTGAATAAAAATTAATGACGAATATATTCCTAAATTGATAAATGAACTTAAGTTGTTCAATATGGTAGTTTACGGCAACTTTTGTTATACATAAAGTAACCTAAGAATAAAACTTTAATCCAAAGTTAAAGCAAAGCAAGCACAAGAAATATTAGAAATTAATGCAAAATTGAAATTAAAAAAAGAAAAGAAACTGGAGTCAAACAATGAAAATTATTGAATTAACATGGCATCTTTAAAAGCTACCATTCTCATTTTCTACTAAAAATTAATAATAAAAACAAAATTATGTAAATTTACCGTAGAAATTTGATTTTAAAACAATAGATTTATAATTTTTTGGTGATCGTTCAAATCTCAAGTTTTCATTGCGTAGATTCCTTAAAAGTTAATAAAAAGTTTATTTTTTAAAAATTTCCTTTTTTTTCTTTTTTTTAGCTTGGAAATTTTTTACCATATTAAAAGTGAATAATAGTAATAATACCATTTTTTTACTTGGTTTTTTACTATATACAATAAAAATGTTTTCTTTCTTTTTCGAGACAAATATGTTTCATTTTGCCTGTTTAATATTGTTCTTTTTGAAATAAGTGACAATAGAGTAATTATTCAATTAAAGAAACTAGAATTATATTAAAAATCTTAAATATTTCTTGTATTTTTATTAGCAACTCAAATTTGAGAAAATTTTAATTGGTAAAATAGAAGTCGAATAAGAATGAATAATAGCTATTTGAAACTAAAAGTACTCAGAAAGTCATCAAGAAAAAGAAAAAGGATGAAGTTTTTTAATTATCTATTGTTAGTTTTATATTTTCATAATTTCTGTCCAGTAAATTAATAGTACAATTTAAAATACATTATTTTTTACGATAGTTTGTTAACATAAATAATATTTGTTCATTTTTAAAAACTCTTCGATCAGGAACTTTCTTCGTATTGTTAAGCCTCAGTGCAAATAAAACAAGAAGGCAACGAAAAAAAAAGACGCATGAAACATATATTGCTCAAATTTTCACCAAAGCAACATGATTGATCTCGATATTTTATCATTTAATAGGTTTAATGAGCTACAATGTTTGATGAAAGTAATATATGGTTAAAATTATAGGTTTACTGATATCGTATTTTCTTTTTCTGTAAGATATATACTACTTATTCTTATTATTTAGTAACTAGGTGCTTGGATGAAAAAAAATTTGCTAATTTAAATGATACTTATCTATAATGATTCCTTCGTCAGGATTAGTACATTTTCTGTCATAATGAAAATAACACAATGGAATTGTTGAATTGCATTCACATCTAAATATTCTTCTTTTCAGCAATAATATTTTCTTTTTGATTATCAGAAGAATAATAAACTTTCTTACCAATATTATTTATTTTTTTTGAAACAACAGAATACATCACAGAATTAAAAGAATACTATTGGCAGTAATGAAAATGGCACTGGCTTGAGCATTTGGTGGATATGAATTCCAACAATATTCATTTAAACAAAAAATTATTAAACTTACAACCATATTTAATTGAGACCAACTAATTAAAATTGGTAAAGTCCAATGATACCATGATAAAAATTGATAATGTAATGATCTAGAGAATAATATACCAGTATAATTAATTAAAACTAGTAAGATTGGTATAATGTTCCGTTGTAATTTGGTTTGTTCGTTTTCTAATTTAATTGAATTAATTGTTTTTTCAACATTTTTATTTTCGTCGAATTTATCACTTGTTTCATTCTTATCAACACGCTCAATTTTAACAACATCGTTCTCCTCAATATTAAGAAGTATTACATCAGTTGATGGATGTCTCAAAGATTGACAGATATCACCAATTAAATGTCCTGGATAATTAATGAATATTATCATGATAATAATAATAATTTGAGAAATAAATAAACTTTTTTGGAAAGAAGAATCATGAAATCCCATTTCACCAATAAATTGCCAATTTATGCTCCATTTAAACATAAATTGTCTCTTAAAATAGCACATTTCAAATATTCTATGGATATTCCAATAAAAATGGCCAGCAACAAAAATTTGCACCAAAGCCATTAGTAATACACATGAAAAACTTTTCAATAAATTACCATTATTTATTAAATAAATAACAACACAAACAGCTGGTAAATATAACAAAGCGTTCATCTTGATAGATATTGCAAATGAATATGTGAAAGAGCCTAATAATACACCAATTTTACGATATGGAGAACGTAAGGAAAAACGACTAGTATAAATGAATATTACTACTGTTAAAACCATGAAAAGAGTAGTAAAACAATCATTGAAAAGTCTTAAGACATAGATGGAATGTAATCTCTTGGATAAACATGCTAATACAGCACACCAAGGTGGCAACTCTAATGCATTATAGACAATAAGTTGTAAAATTAAAGTTAGAAGATATAAATATCTAAAGAGAACTTGACCATAGTATATATTTCTCATACCATTAGTAACCCAATGCATAAATTTATAAATCAATACATGACCAGCTGGATAAACTAGGGGACCAGTACCACCTTCAATTTGAGAGTAATCTAAGACACCATCATAAATCATTTCAATTTGCTCCATGTATGCCTGATAATCAATTTCAGTATAAGCAACTCTCTTTGTAATTATCTTTAAAGCAGCAGACTCGGTGAATAACAATAATGGACCTACAATAAGTAACCCTTCTGGATTGAATACTACAAAATTAATACCATTTTTAATCTCTTGAAACCAATTGATTTCATTTGTGTTAGCGGATTTCGGTTTGTTAACTTGGATATCAAGTAGGTTATCAACAGAATTTTGAACCTCTTGTTCTTTTCCACGGTCTTACCTCTTCTGTCATTGTTATCTACCACAAAGCAATATCCGATATTCAATTTCGTAATTAAATTACTCAATTTGGAAATTTTGAACCAACAATCAAATTCGGACTATAACCAAATATGTAACCCCTAATTAAGGCCATAATAAATGATAAATTGTTGATATTAAGGGTTTTTAATTGTTTTATACTAACTAAAATTAAAAAATAGAATAATTTCTTAATTGAAATAGTGATCTTAGAATTTATAACAAAACCAACTACATGATCTTAAAGAGAATCAAATGTTGTATTATATATGTTGTTTCTATGGGGTATTTATTACTGATAGACGTGTATTACTTATTTAAAAACGAGCTTTACACAGAAAGAGTCGTAGACGGTAAAACTTCAAAAAAACGCAAAAAACCCAACAGTGAATTCCAGTAGCCCAGACAAAACTACGGACCAACCTAAAAAAAGTCTAAAAAAGCCTAATTTGCCCATCATTTTTCACGAAACATCAGTTAACTACATTTTGGTGGGACGTAAAAGGTGTCGTCATTAAATTCATTTTTTCAATTTTTGAAGTTCCCGGATCTTTTTTCATTAACCGCGAATCCATAAATCTTTTCTCTTCACAACATTCTCCAAAAGAAACATTCTGGTGAAAATCCCGTCTCAATGGAAAATTTTTTGGGGATAGTTTATTTTGGTTGATTTGATTAACTAAACCTACGGGGGAAAACAATAAGATTATTAAGGGAATGTAAGTATTTTGTTTCGCAATAAACTGTTCGAGAATTTTTCTCTACTGAATTGTTGGTACCAATTTTATCGTTTCTTTTCTCTGCTCAGACGATGTAAACATTATTTTTTCAGTTGAAAACATTATTTTTTTAAAGATTTATTTAAAATTATATTGTATTTGTTTATTTACTATGTGTATCGATATTGTATTTATAGGTAAGAATAATAATAATAATAATAATATTGGTAGTTTTTTCAAACAGTAAACATGTGATTGAAAATTTTATTTTAAAATAATTAAAATGCACTTGCTTGTAATTCAGCTTCGATTTCATCTAATTTTGTATCAATATTTTCAAAAGCCATACCAATTAGTTGTTTATATTTCTTAATCTTTTCACCAGATGAATAATTAGTCAATTTATCACTCAACCTTTTCAACCACATTCTTCTTTTAAATTGTAAAACAGTAAAGTAACAGCATTTTTCAAAGTATCGTCATCATTAAATTTCTCTTGCTCCTCATCTTCCTTCTTCACTGATTGTTCTTCTTCTTCAATTTGAACAAATGTAGCTAATTTCAATGCTTGTGATTTCTCAGTATGTTTTAAATATTCAGTTACACCATTCTTCAAATCTTTTTGTAAATTTTGCACATTATTTTGTAAATTATCTACACTGATCACTTTAGTTTGAAGACAAAGATTCTTATATTGAACATTGACTTTATCAAGATTGGCTTTCGTATTGGTTAGGTTATCCTCACTAGTTTTAACATTGTTCATTAATTCCTCCATATCACCATTTATAGCATTCACTAATTTTTGTGAAAATATTGCAATCTTATCACCAAGTTTAGTGGTTTTTCTACTTTGTGGCTTGACAATTTTCTTTGGTGAAGGTGATTGAAGAGGACCTAGTATGGATTTCTTAACGTTTACATTTTCCTTTCCGGTGTTTTCTTCAATAATAGTATTATCCTTTTCAATTTTATTACTGAAACTATTGGCAAGTGTATTGGTAATAGTTGCCTTACCATCTGGTTTAATCTGTATCATCGGAGAATGTAATAATGTTGGAGGAGCATTTGGATTCTTCATCACAGAAGACGTTACTATATCGTCTAATGTTGATAATTCCTCAGATGTTAAGTTAATTGTATTATTAGAATTTTTACTATTGGTATGCATATTATGAACAGAAATGAAATTATTTGATTGAAATTTACGTGGTGTTTGTAACGCATTTTTAACATTTTTAAATGAAGTATTCGTTGTTAGTTCAGTTGTATTAATATTTTCTTTATTGTTAGAATCATTATTCGTCGTATTATTATCTTTATTAATTGCACCCATAAGATTATTTTTATAAAAGTGTTTTGCTTTGGCATGAAAACAGGAGCATTTCCCAACTCAGTACCACTTAAAGAACTACTAGTTTGTTGTAATGGCAATGATATTGTATTCTGTGATAGAATATCAAGTGGAGATCTCTTTTCTAAGTTTAAAATATCAGTAGATGCACCCAATAAATAAAATCTATTAAATAAAGCGACATTTGAATTCAAAGCACAAAGATGTAAAACAGTATTACCTAAGTTATCAGCTTGATTCAATACGATTTGCGTTATCTTTGGCCCATTCTTGGATAATTCGTGTAAAATTAATTCAGTATATGTTGAAATAACAACGGGATTCTTTGAAGTGTTGGCACTTAATTCCACCAAATAATGTAATGGTAAACGACCATTATTATCTGGTGTAATTAAACAAACATTTAATAAAGATAATAATTGTGGGAAAGTATTTGATTTAAAATTATTGTTATAGAATACAGCTTTAGTGACACAAGTAAACCCATCTTCATTACAATATAATGGATTTGCATTTAATGTCAATAAGATCTTAATAAGTGACATATTTGCCATAGCGGCTGCCCAATGTAAAGCAGTATGACCTTGACCATCTATTTCAAAATTAACATTAAAATTTGGTGGTGGGTTATAAATTGCATCTGGTAATTGACAAGATCCTGAAGCGTCAACCTCTGTGGTTAATGTATCTAATAATAATTGTTTGTATTTTTCAACATCTATATTTTGTGGTTGTTGTAAATTATTACTACTAGTTGAAGTGGTAAATTGTGGATTTTGTAAAGTTTGAATTTGTTGTGTATTATTATTGCTATTATTAATATTCAAAGTTTGTTGTGGTTGCGATCTATTTATTTGTGAATTAATTATTAGTTCATTATTGTTGGCATTTTTATTTAGATTTAAATGGTTTTGTGATGTCATCTTTGGTTGTTTCTTTTCAGTTATGAATTGTGTATCAGTTGGTTTCATATTTAAATTAGCCTCTGATTGTTTAAAAATATGAGTAAAAGTTTTAGGTTTTAACGGTATATTATTAGTTGGATCAGTCTAGAATTATTAAGATTATTATTATGTTCAGGTATCTTAGCCAATATTGTAGAATTTGAGAATTTTTTATTATTTTGAAATCGTTGCCATTGTTATTATTAATGTTTGTTGGGACTGGATAAAATCTTAATGGTTTTTGTGACGATGAATACCCATTTGCTAATGGTGTATCACTTGAACTCAATCTTGAAATTGTAGAATTAGAACTTTTTTCATTAGAACTTTGTTCTTGTTTCACGGAATCAGGAATATCAAAAGTATCTGTTGAAGCATGTTGATTAAACATATAATGTTGTGGTGTTTGGAAAGCCACATTTTGTAAAGGACTTGGATCAGGTTGTGAAATATTTTTCTTTTTGCTACCTTGAAAATTACCACTAGAGGCACTTGTTGTTGCGGCATTTAATAATTCACCATTTTTCTTCTTTCTTGGTGTTCTCTTATAACTTGATGGTGATGATATTCTCTTACCTGGTGAAGTTCTTCTAAGTATACTGTTTTTAGTTCTTCTATTTGGTGGATTTTGTGGATCTAATCTAAAATTAACTAATGTAATTACTACCATGTCAATGATTCTATATTTATTGATTAAACTCTTAGAATCTTCTAAAGAGATCCAAGTACCTTGAAATCTACCATAACCACCTTGAACTTTTTCGTGCTTCATTAATGCAACTTCTCTTTCTAAAATTTTTGATCTTTGTGTTTTGGGGAATTTAGCCAATTTTAAGACTTGTGTAATATTAACATAATCATCTTTCACTCTTCTCATTACAATATTAGATTCAAATCCCTTAATGTAACATTCATAAACATCAGTTTCCGAATAAGTAGCAATTTCTAAAGTAGGTATTGGACTTCCATTACCATTGTTCTCATCATTATTTTCTATGTTTTTAGAATCTGTATTATTATTGTTGTTGTTGTTGTTTTCTATTGTTGCTAATTCCTTTTTAGTTTGATTTTGGAATTGGATAGTCATTTCATTTGTAGTGTTATTGGTATATGAAGTGGTGGTAATTTTAGGCAGTTCTACTGCCATTGATAATTGTTCAGTGTATTCATCAATATTTTTATCAGTTTCGTTTGCATTTGCATTTGCAATTGCATTTTTATCTTTATTGAAATTGTCCATTGTGATTGTATTATATGACATACCCTTATCGTAGTTATATATTTATGTGATCAATGATATTAGGATACTTGGTTGTGGTTAAATGTATAAATGATCAATGAGAACAATTTGATAATTAAAAAAAAATTGTCAATTAGTGATTAAAATAAAATAATTGTGATCTTTAAATACGATCTCAGTGGAATACAAATTGAAAGTAGCAATTTATTGTGAATTTGAGGGAGTTATTTTGTTATATTAACTTTAGATATATTCTTAATGAATAAAAATATTTACAAAAATTAATCGTAATTGAATCGTTGGATCAAGTTGTAATTGTCTTGTATGTTCAACTTAATTAATCCCGAGAAGTTTTGTATATCAATGAACAAACGCAACAAGCAGTAGCTAAAATAAAATATCAATAAAAATTGATGAAAATAAATGATAATTTGAATGGAAATTATTAAACAAGCAAGAAAATAAATTTCCTAAATAAGTTAATTAATTGAAAAGTAAATTATTAAAATAGATTAGTTTCCAATCTGCTGTGGAAACTTTTTCAAACGCGTCTTTTCAAAATTAAATCCGTTTTTGACGCGTTTTGCAAGAATTTTCTTTTTTGTTTCTTTTGCCGCAGTTCGAGTCCCAAAAGACGCATTTTTGTGGTTAAGTGTTTTTGCGGTTTTTGTCGCGTGTTCATTCCCGAACTCTCTTTTAGAAAACATTTACAATATCAACCTTTATTTTATTGGAAACATTTATTTGGAGTAAAGTGTTTGTTGAATCGAATTAAATCATTTTTTTTGTTGTTATTACTTTCACAGATTTTTATTTAGTGAAGATTTTTTAGATAGAGCTCAAGTTAGAAAATTTCACTTAAAGCTTCAACAATTTTTTTGTTTACAAATTTAACATCTTTATTAAGATATTTGATTTTTCATTTTTCTTATAAATGAAAATATTAAATTTTATACACTCCATAGACTACATCTTGATTGCAATTTTAAATACACTCCATATAACATATAGAATATGTTGTTTCCCTCCCAATCAAATAAGGAAAAGGCATATAATATTAACGATGCTACTATAAACAATAGCAATTTTTATAATAGTAATAATGTTAAAAGAAATATAAACAGTTTACCAAATCAGAGAATTTTATCAGATAATTTGAACAACAATAACATTAATAACATTAATAGCAATAATGGTAGCAGCACAGAAATGTTTACTGAATTGAAAAAAATTATTGAGGAATCTATAAACAATTTAAATTTCTCCACAGCATGCTTTATGGCAGAATTACTATTTGCAATGACAAATGATTTACCTGTCTCTAACATTATAAGAATTGAATCAATTTATTTATATTCATTATCATTGTTCTTAAATAATGATTATATTACAGCATTTGACATTTCATCCAAATTTAAAGGTGAACACATCATAATAAGTTATATACATGCTCGTTGTGCCCTTAAGTTAAATAAAAATGAGGAAAATGCTTGTATATATTTAACTAAAAAATTAAATGAATATGATAATAACAATTTTATAATAGATCATAATTTTATTATGTCACCCAATCTGGCTACTATTCATTGCATTATTGGTCAATTATATGATAATTTTTATAATTCAAAGGCTTGTATTAATCATTATTTAGAAGCATTGAAATTAAATCCATATTTATGGGAAATTTATTCATCCTTATTAAGAAAGGATATTTCAATTAATTTGAAAAATTTAATTATAGATTTAAGACAATCACATAATATCTTTACTAATAATATTAACGTAAATAGTAGTAATAGTAATAAAGATAGTAAAATTGTTAAGAGAAAAACTCAATTGGATTCAAATCAAAATAATAAATTAAATAAATTTTCAAGCAAATTAACTTCTCCAATACGATTCACAAGTAACCTTTATAATAATAAATTTTAAATAATAATGGTAACAATAATACAGTTGTTAATAATGTGACAATAAAATTGGTATTTCAAAATATATTCCTTATCCAAATGAAAAGACTACACCAACTACAGCGAGTGTTACAGGAATTTATTAATTAATAATAAAACTTCTCCAATTCCAATGAATAACTTTAAAAATAATTTCCAAAATAACAATCATCAGAATGTCGATAAAACGGTCTTAATGAATAACAATAATGATTCAATAACTACTACCCCTTCCAAAAATTTAAATAATAACAGTAATATAAAACCAAGTAATTTTAAATCACCAAGAACAATGATCAATTCAAATAGAATTGGTAGTACTATAAGAAAGAAAAAGTCAATTATTACAAGTGGTAATAATCAAAATATTCCAAATAATAAAAATTTAAATAATAATAAACATTTCATATCAAGTTCCAAATTATTTGATGCCACAAGAATTAATATGGCTTCTGATAAACACAATTAAATGTCTTTGATGATTCTTCACACTTATTAAATGGATCAAATAATTTAAGATCTAATAATGAAGAATTAAATAATTTATTTTATAAATTTGTAAAAATTTTAAAATTAACCATTCAATTGAACTGTCATAATGCCATTAGAGTAATAGATGCACAAATCCCATCAAATATTGTAAATAATATGCCTTGGTGTCAAGCACAATTAGGTAAATTACATTATGAAATTTCCAATTATGATATGTCCTATAAATATTTTGAAAATTTAAGAAAATTACAAAGGACAAGATTAACTGATTTAGAAATTTTTTCCACTTTATTATGGCATCTAAAGGATAACTATGCATTGTATAACTTATCGATGAGCTAGTTAATGATTTCCCCAATGCACCTGAAACATGGTGTGTAACGGGTAATTATTTTTCATTGATTAAGAGTCACGATGAAGCCATCAAATCATTTCAAAAGGCAACACAATTGAATCCGAAATTTCAATATGCTTATACATTGCAGGCACATGAATATGCGGCAAATGAATCATTTGATACAGCTAAAGAGTATTATAGGAAGGCTTTGGCATGTGATCCACAACATTATAATGCTTATTATGGATTAGGAGATTGTGCATTAAAATTAGGTAAATATGAAGAAGCTATGTTATATTTTGAAAAGGCAAGGATTATTAATCCAGCAAATGTTATATTGATATGTTGTTGTGGTCATGTATTAGAAAAACTTGCAATACAAGATAAAGCTCTAGAATATTATAACTTAGCGTGTAATTTACAACCAGATTTAACATTACCAAAATATAAGAAAGCTCAACTTTTATTTTCTATGGGGAGGTATACTTTGGCATTGGAACATTTTGAGGAATTAGCTAAAATAAGTCCTGATGAGGCAACTATACATTTTATGTTAGGACAAATATACAAACTATGGGGAGAAAAAAGATGCTATCAAAGAATATACTATTGCTTTAAACTTGGATCCAATGGGAAATCAAGTTATTGTAGATGCATTAGAAAAATGTCATTTACAAGAATAAGTTATGATCAATCTTGTATTTGAATAATTACATAACAAATGACAATCGATTTACATTTATATTTAAATTTAAATTTATTTACTATATAATATATGTTAAATAAAGTGTAATACTATTTTTTAGCCGCTTTTGAATTTTTCAGAAATTAAATTTTTATATTCAGTTCAAAACTACTAAACAAAAATAATTTGGAAAACCAGACTCCAATTTTTAACTTTGCAATATTATCAATCTTGCATTCATTTTGTAGTAATTTAAATCAACTTCGTTAATTAATACTGTTTTCCCAGCTAGTAGGCACAATGTCAGTCATTAGTGAAGTATATCTTCTCAAAAAGTATATATTAATTTATATAAAATCTTTTTTATATATGTCTTGAACAATGTTTTTCACATAATAAAAGTATGAATTATGATATAATTCCAGCAAATAAATTATACAATATTTATTTGCTCCGGAACCTCGGTACTTCCCGTGGATTTCCCGTGGATTTCCTGGAATAACTTTATTCTATTTTTCTACTTTTAATTTTTCTTTGTCGACAGACTAAAAGATCTCTTTTTAACACCACTTTTATTTCAATTCTATTTTACTTTATATTTTAAATAACCAATCATTTATATAATTAATCACCTTATGAATACCTTACTTTGTAGTATTTTAATAACTTTACCTTTTCAATTATTTTAGAATTTATATTTGTGTACCATTATTATTTGATTAAATAGTTACGACCTTTTAAAAAATAATATTTAAAGATATCCAAACAATATTCAGTTTATTGTTTTTTACTGCAGATTTCACTATAATTTTTGTATTATTACTTATTTATTTCATATACTCTCAGAATCGCTAGTAAAAAACATAATAATATAATAAAGTATTATTTTGTTTTAATACTTGGTATATTGCTCTCAATGGACTTAAATACATTTGTTGAAGTAGAAAGAAAAACATATTAATTCAGAGGTTTACCTTCAATCGAACTTAAATGTAGTCAACAATAAATGACTTACCAGTAAAACATATTCAATTGAAATTTCTGTTGTTGTTGTTTAAATAAGCAATATTATCTGATTAATATTAAATGAGAATAAATCTGTGTTTTTCAATATCTTTTAAAAGTTCTTGTAAAAGATAGTAGCGGTTTCTCTGCTAATCATGTCTATAAGGCAATAGTAGGACTAATTTCCTTTTCGAAGATCATTTATATAAATTATGTAATTAATTTTGCTTTATAACATTTCCAAGTTTTTTTTAATATTTTAGATGATGTCCGCTGATACCGAACTGTATCTTACAATATCTTCATATAACTCCAGTATGAGACTCAATATTTATTATATCACAAATTTAAACATTACATATATCATGATATCCAGAATGTTATAATGAATTAACAGTTCCAAATACTATTTATCTCTAAGAATCTAATAAAATAATCGACAACTCAATTAGTGGCTAATGAATAACTATGTTGACTTTTATATAATCTATATTTGACTCTAAAACTATCTAATTCAATCTATCCGGATTTCTATATAATTTCGTGATCCTTCTCTAAAACTCCCAATTCCATAAACTAAAAACCAATTCTTTTTCCAAGCAGAAATTTTCTTTTTCTTATATCATAAATTTTCCCATCTCTTGCCGATGACAGGAAAAATTTTCCTTTCATAACTGTTCCACTAAAATACCGTACAACCATTTACCTTCTCATTGACTCAAGTAAACTATCCCTGTAGTAATTGGTCAATTTACCTAACTATCCCTGTAGCTAGTGATTAATTTAAGTTAACTATCCCCGTAGTTACTTTTTGACATAAGTATATTATCTCTGTAATTACTTGTCAAATTTATATTAACTATCCCCGTAGTTAT